>CM057338.1:748598669-748904272 GCA_030015575.1 Agapanthus africanus
TGACCTTGGTTGCGTTATTTATGCGATTTCTTTCCGTAGATGTTTTTCTATTCACGAGTTGGCAACTCACCCCCGTTGTGCCCCAGTTCCTTGCAGGTTTGCCGTACAGGTTTCTTTATGGCTTGCAGGCATAGTTTCCTTCGGGTGATTTGCTAGTAGGTGGGTTTACTTGTATCGTACCCCCCATTATATAACTTGTATATTATTAATCTGTTGTATCTAGAAGTTCCATCAACTAAACATGTATTTATTTTGAGATGGAGACCAGTGATGTTACTTCTTCGACCTTAGAGTCGCGCGTTCTATTTCTGTGGTTTTCTTGTGGTTTTGAGTTTCCTTTGAATTTTAATCCTCGCCGTTGGCGTTGTATATTATATTGCTTGTGTGGTTGTGACCGTCGATTGACGAAGAGCTAGCTCCCGCTTGGGGATGCCTTTTTATTGATTTCGTATAGTATTCATGTTGTATCCCGTTTGGGAGCCAGTATTTACAAAGGAGACTCTGCTGAAATTTTCAGGAAATACTTGATGATTTTAAAACCGCATAGCTCGGCTTATGCTATTAAAACTACTTGATTTTAAATTGGTTTTCCTTCACTCTACTACTTTTCTTGGTTTGGATTTCTGGGTTTTCGGTTTACTTAGATTACGTACGCCTCGGGACGTTCGTAGTTTAAGTGCCGGTCATGTTCCGTACTTTCGGGTCGTGACAAAGTTGGTATCAGAGCGTTAGGTTTTACCTTCGGAGCGTAGGATGACCCTTGGTTGATGGAATAGGTGACTAAAGTAGAGTGACGTACCGTGGGTATGTTCCGCGGCATACTTACGATACGCTACTCCACTTAAGAAACCTTAGGATGTACATTTCTTTGTTCAATATTATATTCATTCCTGATCTAGCCTCATTGGTACCAGTTATGGTTTTGCTGCTACGATTACGGGCAGGGAGAGCTACGGCAAGAGTTGCGGTCAGCACGAGCTCGTTACGAACGAGGACTGACCAGGGCGTGATTCCGGCGACACACGATTGCAGAGATGTGTCTTTTTTTTGTGTTTTCGCGCCACGAGCGTTGATGGATCGCTGTATGAGATTACTCGGGCGGGCAGATCAGCACCAGAGGATTGAGCCAATGATAGAAGGTCGTCAGTCATCGAGGATGAATGACTAGGACATGTGGATCGTTTGCCTACCCCGATGCGAGGTCATCAGATAGATTGTTTCCAGCTAGAGACGACTTCACGCGGAGACGTTGGAAGTCGACAGAGACGATCGAATGTCAGAAACCTATTATTCCAAGTTTTAAGTATTCGGAAGGGCATGCAGTCAATTCTATGGACCCTCTAGAAGAATGAAATCCTAACTCGACTTAATGACCGTGTGAAAGCCTTTGAACCTTGAGGTTTGCGGCAGTTCTACGGCGCCATTAGTGAGGCTTGGGTTTGCCCTTCTACGGCTGGACCACCGATGCTGTGGTATGTACCTGATACTATTAAACTGTGCCCAAGATGTTGAGCACTTGGGGGATTATGAGGTTCTGACGACTTGATCGGATGGCTCGACTTAATTCGGATGCTAGGTGGTGAGATGCATTCTTGGGAGACTCCAGATACAAGGATAGCCGTTAGAGCTCAGTCCATGCAGCCACGACGAGACGAGTCCGAAGTGGTCGGCATTAGAGAAAGGTGAAGTAAGAGGTTCGTACCAGATCTAGATGAAACGACGTTCCACTCCGCCGACATCAGAGATGCGATACGCATGCCAAGGCATTGTACTTGGATATACCTTCCAGAAGGAGTCGCGATGAGTATGCAGCCATTCAGGAATGAGAACAAATCTAGTAAGGGACGATGACTTCTGGACAGTTCGGCAGAGACGAGATTTGGGAGAGATCTCGACAGGACTTTTCTGGAATGAATTACAAGAAGACTTGGACCCAGGAGTGGTCATGCTACGCACACCGGCAGGCCAGAGCTCAGGTTCGTCGAGGAGACATGCTATGAGTGACCACGACAGTTGGCCAGAGATTCTTGGAGGATGTGCTTGAGCGGGACTATTCCGCCATACTTGATTTTGGTATTCTGAGCGATCTATTTGCATGATTGATTTTGATGATGGAGTTTCGTGATATTTGTTTCCATGGACCATGGTTGCACCTACTGAGTATTCACGATTTTTGCACAGTTGTTGCACTTGAGATAGTTTTCGTGCCTTGGTTCCTCATGTTTGTGATTACATGGATTTCATACAATTGAGTTGATTGTGCGTATATACACATACGATTTGGTTTTTGCACTCGGTATGATTCACAAATGCTTGCAGTGCAGTGATACGCATTTTGTGCACTTAGATGCACTGGACTTCGATTTCGATTGTGATACTCGATATTTGTTTTGTGCACCTTATGCACCTGATTTGATTTTGCGCATGTTCGGCGCTTGATATTGGATTTCATGATTTCGTGCATGATGGATGCACCTGCCTTGGATTTTCGCACATGTTGAGCGCATGTTTTGAGATGTGATTTTGGTGCACACCAGATGCACTAAATCGAGATTTTTCGTGCATGTCAGATGCACCTGATTTTGCTGTCAGGCACACATGTTGCCTATGACAGATGTTTCATGCACACCCAATGCACTTAGATGTTGTTTCAGTGCATATGTATGGCACATATATGGACTTTGATTTCCGTGCGCACCAGACGCACGTAGTATTCATACGCGTATTTTGGGATTGATTTTTCTTATAGAGCAGTACGTTTTTATGATATTTGCTAAGTGTTTTCGTACTAAGCAGGACTAGTCAGAGGACAGTACCTGAATGTATTTTGCATGCATTGATAGCTATTGAAGGGAATTTAAAAAAAAAAAGCGAGCTATAGTCTCAGTATTTACCTACGTGTCTGATATGACGCGAAACGTTTAAAACAAGGAAAACCCATCTAAATTGTTTCCCAAAACGGCGGAACGTACATTTCAAACAAAGGTATATATGTATATAGTTATTTTCTTATGATAGACGTCCGCCACTGTGCAGTGTTATGTGCATTGCACAGCAACTTTAAGAGATTTAACATGCATTTCCTTCAGATAATTACATATATAGATTTGATATTACGTGTATAGTTTTGAGTTATATCATATTGGTTTTGGTATTGGATTTGACATTGTGTCTTTACCATGACTCCAATGATTGCGGGATGCTTGACGGAGTTTTGATTTTGAGTTATCTGCTCATTACCCATGCGCATGTATTGCGCTATGATGCGTTTTATGTACTTATGATTTCGGAGCCTGACGACTTGATGGTTTTGCTTAGATGTTTTTGTATTTGGGGGGAGTTGAATTTAAATTCGGGGACCGAATTTTTTTAAGGGGGGAAAATTGTAACGTTTTGAAAATCGTTTCGGTGAAATTTCGAAAAAACGGTAAAATAAGGGGGTTTTCTGTAAAAAGTCAAAATACAAATATCTTTATTATAAAATTAAATATACATATTCTAGCTATGAATTTTCTAGTATTTGGTGTTTATTGAGTCACTGGTGAAATTTCAAATTTTCTGAAAAATTTTCCGAAATTAATTATTTTAAAATTATTTTAAGCCGTCACTAATACATTTAATTAGGGAAAATTACAAATTGGAATGAGTTGAAACAAATTTTGTGTATCATAACACATTAAACAAAATTTTATCATATGATTTTTGAAATGAAATGGTTTGCCAAAACGGTTTAGAAATTATCGAAGAAAAAGTCTTTTTTCGGTGAAATTAGTGTTAATGGGAATTGGGGTAATACATTTATCTTTTTCCCTCACCCACACTCACCCACACCCTATCTCCCCTCTCCAAATCAGCAGCCCCAAGTGCCCCCTCATTTTCCCACTTGAATGGCTAAAAGAAAAGAAATGAAAAGAAATGAGAAGAAAGGGTAATATATATAAGTATTGGATGGGTTGACTTGGACTTTCTTTGACTTGACTTTTCTCCCCACACCCACACACTTCACTCCCATCCTTCCCCATTTCTGGCCGAGCCCTCCCCAAGTGCAGCCCCCCAATTTTCTCCTCTCATTTCCTCATAAAAAACCTATCAAAAACCTCCAAAATTCCATCACAATTCAAGCTAAAACCCAAATCCAACTCTTACCCATTTTTCCTTGACCTATTCTAGTGTGGATCTTGGAGCAAGAAGAAAGTTTGTGAGGCTAGGTTGGATGTTGATTCAAGTTTTGTGAGGTATAAATCCTTGTTCCATGGTTTGTTTGTTTCTTAGTTACTTAATTGTTGCTATCATACCTCATTTGAAGCTAATTAGGTGTTTAATTAGGTTTAATTGCTTGGTTGGAAAATTCAAGAAAAGGGTTTGTAAATCAAATTAGGATTTTCTTCATTGGGTATTGATCTTGATGTGGGGATAAACATGTTAATGTTATGCTAAAACTAAACTAGTTGCTAGTTTACTAATTGATGCTTGTAATTGTTAAAATTGGAATTTTATGCAAACTAGGTTTTGGAAATTTATTGCAAATGTTAGACTAAAAATATAATTAGGTTTTTCATGACTTCATTAACATTATTAAGTGTATTTTAATGCTTTAGATCATGCAAATCTAAGCTAGATTGTAGTTTGTGCATTTTTGCAACGAAATTGTTAAAATGTAGGTATTTTGTAAACTAGAATTTTAGGGGTTTTGGAATTTAATGAGATTAAATTATGCGAATTGTTTTTATGACTTATTTAAGATATTTAGTGAATATTGTGGCCGCTAGATTCGTTTATACATCGAGTTTGTACTAAAACGGTGATTTGTGCTTGCTAGATTTTCGGGAAAATGACTTTTTAAGTGAAATTGGGGTTTTTGTGAATTTTAAGCTATTTTATAATATAATTAGTGCTTGTAATTGTACAAATGAGTGTGTTGGGAGCTTTCTCGATAGTTTGGCGTTTGTACGCCGACGTCGAGGGTTTTTGGATCGATTTGTGAAGGCAACCATAGGTTTTGACCTATGTGGGATTCGTGCGTCGTTTTGGTCATGAGTCGGATTTTAATGCGATACGGTGCGTTATGATATGTAGGTACCCCATGTGGACTTCGATACGACAAGCAAGCGCGTGGCGGCGTCGGCACCGGCGAGCGAGGACCAGGAGAGTAGATTTATATTTACGGGGAGAAGTCGGGTGGATGGCGTATAGCACCCCCGCAGTTCGTGGTGATGTATACGAATACGTATACACACATTTATTGATTATATTTTGTTTGAGTTTATTGATGATAAATCTGGATGGTTTAGTATCGCGAAACCCTAGAGTAGTGGTCGCACCATACATGCACACACCCACCCATACTTGCATACATTCTTCTTCCATTTGTGTTTACGGGAATATATATAGTTATGTGTTCACATGGGTATGGGACTATATGTTCACATACGGATTTGAGGATTATACTTGGGTATGAGATGAGTCGATAAGATTTGTGTTGAGGTTGTGATATCGGTGATATGGCAGGATTCGTATTTGAGATACGTCCTGATATTATATCGGGTCTTTCAACGACGATACGGGTGAATAGTGCTATAATCAAAATGGTCGACATGTGATCGTGATATGAGATATGATATGCTAGGATATTGATATTAGGCCGTATCGGGCGATGTATACCCTTGATGATGCTATGTGCTGACGGTATCGGTTTGTACGAGATTGTCGATCTGTAGTCAGATCATGAGTATATTGAGGATATTAGTATTGTACTAGACATAGGTCAGTACCCTAGACTATGATCTTGAATAAAGAGGATACCAGAGGAATGGTGTGAGGAATATGATATTGACCTGTACCCAGATTTGGGGATGCCGTACGACGGATTTACGTACGAGCTATATCTTGATGATCAATCCGCACTCTTGACTTGGGATGTCTGATTGTAGATATGGTATCGGATATGATATTATTGAGGCGGGATCACCGACTAATATATATATACATGTATGTATAAGGATCGACTCAGATGTTAGGCGGTTTCCTTACCTGTAGTCCAGCTTTTTAGCTTAGCCCTTTAGTTTAGTTTAGTTGTTAGATTAGATTCGATTCTTACCTATTTCAAAAGCTAACGAATCGTGGTTATTTTAAAAGACCGCCCAAGGGATCCTACGGATATTTCAAAAGACGTATCTGTTCATAAAAACACCGTAGCCCCTATTTTCAACACCCCATGGTTCGTGTTATTTCAAAAGACACCATTTGTAGGACTTATATTAGATTAATTCAGCTTAGTTACAGTTGCGTCTTATATTCTGCTCCCGCTTATTATTGTGGTTCGCTTCGCATCGTATACTTATGTTATAATTTCTTATTGCAATGTTGATATCATATTGTTAGGACACCGGCACCATTACCGATGATGCGTATGTACCACGTACACTTACTTGCCGGCTCACACACATCTTCATCGGTAATTGCCATGTCACGTACACCTTAGAAAATATTATTGCTTGACTTGGCTTGTTAGTTAGTAATTTGACATGATAGTAGTGTACCTGCCTTATATGCCAGCTTAACATTGTAGTTATTACTTGCCACTTCATGCATACTGTTATTCATTGTTATGCCTATATTCATGGTTTTACATGCTATTGATGATTTGGATTCGGATTTCCATGAGATTTTCTGGATTTGGGGGGGAGAGGAAACCGCAAAACATATATAAACCGATTTCTCTCTTTTTAAATAAAAAAGTGCGGTTTTTCCCATGATGTATGAGTCGTCCACCATGAGTTTGCTGATGGATTTCGAGACCCGATTCGAGGAGACGGATGAACCGTTTCGGGTACATGGTGGACCCGGTAAGGTACCCCAGGGCAAGAAGCGCGTGATGATGATGATGTGAGCCTGGCAGGGGAGCACTACCTACCGGTGATATTACCCGACGCGTCGGATATCCGGAGGATACCGTCGTGGTCTTGAGATGGATGGTAGGGGCCGGTCTGGACTGACGGCGCCCTATATTGTGTTTGAGAAATTGAGATTTCGAGATATTGAGGTACAGAGACTGTGATACAGAGATATCGAGATATTGGGATTACATTTTGTGCCGATGCTAGGCACTGTTTTATGCTGATTTCATTTATGATATCTCATTTAAAAATACAAAGGAAATCTCACTAAATTATGAAAACAGTTTCTTCATTTACATGTATTCTGTTTTCATGCATTCATACCTCATTCATATGATATATTGCTACCTGAGGCACTGACACGGGCACATGAGATTAAACTCGGGTTAGATATTTACCCTAGCCTTGTTATAGGTTGCATGTTATATATATAATCGATGATATATATTATGATCATTAACCTAGGTTGCGTTATTTAGGCGATTTCTTTCCGTAGATGTTTTTCTATTCACGAGTTGGTAACTCAACCCCGTTGTGCCCCAGTTCCTTGCAGGTTTGCCGTACAGGTTTCTTTACGGCTTGCAGGCATAGTTTCTTTCAGGTGATTTGCTACTAGGTTGGTTTACTTGTATCGTACCCCCCATTATATAACTTGTATATTATTACTCTGTTGTATCTAGATGTTCCATCAACCAAACATGTATTTATTTTGAGATAGAGACCAGTGATGTTATTCCTTCGACCTTAGAGTCGCGCATTCTATTTCTGTCGTTTTCTTGTGGTTTTGAGTTTCCTTTGAATTTTAATCCTCGCCGTTGGCATTGTATATTATATTTCTTGTATGGTTGTGACCGTCGATTGACGAAGAGCTAGCTCCCGCTTGGGGATGCCTTTTTATTGATTTCGTATACTATTCATGTTGTATCCCGTTTGGGAGCCAGTATTTACAAAGGTGACTCTGCCGAAATTTTTAGGAAATACTTGATGCTTTTAAAACCGCATAGCTCGGCTTATGCTATTAAAACTACTTGATTCATAATTGGTTTTCCTTCACTCTACTACTTTTCTTGGTTTGGATTTCTGGGTTTTCGGTTTACTTAGATTACGTACGCCTCGAGACGTTCGTAGTTTAAGTGCCGGTCATGTTCCGTACTTTCGGGTCGTGACATTTAAGTCACCTAAACATCACAGATAAATACGACGTACACTTATGCCATCCGCATTCGCCTCGATGTCCCCTCGTGCACCGTTAGGTTAGGTAACTAACGACAGAGCAGGGCAGGGCTAGCGCGGGTGCAAAACATAAGTAACGTCTATATAATATATCATATATACTATATACTGTATCCATCACAGAACATATCTAATGATCACATCACAGATATCGCAGCAGAAACATAGATATAATGTGGGATATACTAGGACGTCCGTATTTAGTATTTAGCCAGCAATAGAAAAATACGGATTCCACAGCCGCGATGAATAGCCAAGCACACACCCTGGACCCCTATGAGAGCGGCAAGCGACCCTACCAATTCTGGAGTTTAGGAGACACGGTCTCGACTCCTCGAGATGGCCTCCCACTAAACCCCAGAACCCGGTCACTCGTGCTCCCCTCCTTGGGTCTATCCTAATGCGGAAAAGTAAATAATATACAACACTGGTGGCATCAATCTCAACCCGGAAGTGCCCCAAATAAAAGAATATTACATTACATTTGAATTTACATGAATGAAAATATAAAACTCTCATCTCACATAAAAAAAACCCGGCTTTTCAATTGCGACAATCCTGCACATCATATCTCAGCAACACATAATATCTCATATCATCAACGTAAGTAAGTATCCATACCCCAATTGTCGTTGATGTATAGCAACGAAACCGGCGATATCGACATACTACACTTACGGTCACAGAAAAGAAAGTGTAAAACTGCAATATTTGGAATCCACTTTCTCTTTAGACATCGTAAATGCGAAATATCACATACTTCGTATTTCATGTCCAGCTATATGAATTCCACATATTGCATCACATTCCAGATAAATAGACAGTATTAAAGTTTTTGAACGAACGATCAAATACCCAAGATTCGCTAAAGCTCAACACTTGAGCGGAGTTAAAAAACCCGGAGAATGACACAGTAGTAGCGGTCCAGCCGTAGAAGGGTCAAGCCAACGCCTCACATGTGGCACGCCGTACTGCCCCAAACCCTAAGATTCAAAGGGCAGTTGAAGACGGTCACATAATCGAGTTAAGGTTTGTTGTCTTCTAGAGGGTCCACCACAAAAAGACTAGCACGTATCTCCAAAGTATTTAAACCCCGTGAATAGTGAGCAAATGATACTCGTTCAAACACTTCAATACTTTCTAATTTACCCGGAAAAGCAACGAAATGAAAATTCCCATCGAATCTACGAGTCCAAAACCATCTCCAGAAACTACAGTGCTATATTCAGATTAAACATACCTAAAACACTGTACAAGCAGTTCTAAGAATTACAGTGGAAATTTTATGCAATGATGCCTCTTTACGGCCGCGGAATCGCGGCCTAAGCCAGGAATTGCCGCGGTTCCGCAGCGGTTTATTCTGTTCAGGTCATCGAATTTCACTGTGTTTCATAGTTTTTCCTGCTGTGTTTTTTAAGTATTTTTAATTCTGAAAAAGTCAATTTTTAAAAAATGTTCAGAGAGCACTCAAAATCCGTATTTTCCGGTTCGATCGGAGTTTTAACTTCGTTAAAGTGTCACCTAATGTTCTAGGTCTGCTCTGATACCAATGTTGGGTTAGCCTAGCACCTCATGAAGGGTTTAGAAGCATCACATGAACCAAAGAATGAATTTTTAGGGTGCTAAGTTAACGAACATAGAATCGTTCCTAGAAAAATTAGGGTTTCAAATTTTTCACATCATCATATGAAACAAAAGCTGGGGTTTAGAGAGTACAACCTTTATAGCTCCCTATGCTAGACGCCTCGGTTACTTGGGGTTTGAAAAATCTCCTCTTGAACTCCTCGAGGTCACCGATGATCCACCCGGAGTCCGCTTTGTCCAAGCTTGCAACTTTATCCGATCAAGTGAACGAAATCAAGCTAACACTCCAAACAAGTGGGCTAGACTTGTGTAGAATGGTGTTGTGGTTCTCTTTCTCACTTCAAAATCCAATCTTCATGAATATATTTCTCACTACAAAAAAACTAGAGAGCAAAATGAGAGAGGAGGAAGAAGATGATGGCAATTTGAGAAGAAGATAAGTTCAACCCCTAAAAGAAAATAGAAAATATATCAATATATATTTTTTATCTCTCATCTCAAACCATGGTTGAATCAATATTGTACTTGAGTTAAAAACTAAAAGGAAGAGTAAACCATGGTTAAATGGTGGGTGAGTAAGGTTAGGTCAAGAAGAGTGTAGAAACAATCCAAAACTAACCCTTTACTTTTTCCTTTTGTTTTTAGCTTAAATACAATAATATTCCATATAAAAAAACTCATGGTGTGAGTTTTATATTGCCACCATTTTCTTTGTATAAACAACCATAATTGATGATGTATGTATGCATGTATGTATGCACATCCATATGTGCATGAATCTATAAAGAAACTATACATGCATGCATACATCCATCATACTCAAGAAAGGATTTCAAGTGAGAAGCTAATGGTTAAATGATAAATCAACACTTGATTTATCAATCCGGTCATATCACATATGACCCCTACCAAAAGCAAGCCGCCCGACCAATATACGGTATCCTATACGTGCATTTTAATCGGGTCCATGCGCATATCGCATACGCGCACCACAACGTTTCGCCTGGACTAGGAAACTCCTTTGTGGCACTCTAAGACTCGTCAATACGCCGGCAGTGGGTGTTGATCATATTAAGCACCCCCAAGCCGCAAGCGGTCAGCTAAACGTAACGGCCACCCGGGTATTGAGCGATCAGAAGAAAATAAGCGAACCTGCTACAACTCCCGTCGAGCCAATCGGCAACACTTCCCGTACAGTCCGGTCTCCTCGTCTGATATGTCGCATATCAAGTCTAGGGGTGGTAAACGTCAGACCCCAATAACCGATAAGTCGTGCCGATGTGAGGCTCATAACGGGTTGAGAAACTACTGGTAACACGTACCTGCAAATCTCTAAATCAGCCCTGGACAGGGACTTCCCTGTTACGGCCAATCGAGCACAGTGCAACATCAACCCCCAATACCGGGAGAAACGAAACCCCTCTTATCGCTCATTGCCTCCATATGACTCGGGACTGTACCCAAAAACCACCGTTTTGCACGCTCTTATGGACGTGGTAAGGTGGAGATCAAAGCACAGTGGGAATCACACAAGACTCTATGACGATCTCGGGTCTACAGACTAACCTGCACAAGTGTCACCTGAGAATTGCCATCTGACGTGAGGTATAATACCATCTGGAAGTTCTCGGCGAGTCCGTCCAGTATACCCAGTCTCCACTGAGCACCCATATACCATCTCTGATGTCAA
Organism: Agapanthus africanus; assembly: GCA_030015575.1. NCBI lineage: Eukaryota > Viridiplantae > Streptophyta > Magnoliopsida > Asparagales > Amaryllidaceae > Agapanthus > Agapanthus africanus. Next base: position 748,610,073 of record CM057338.1, read on the forward strand.
ACACCAATGGATATGGGATCATCCATCGCCCATCTCATGGGTCGAGAAGCGTATACGCTAGTCTACACTGGTATTTCGATGCCCCGTCTCGATACACCCATGACTAGGGACCTTGAAGGATGTACTTATGGACTACCATGTCCCAATAGTATGATCCTCATCATAGTCCAGGTAGTCAAGTACACATCCTAAGGGCTTTACCAACATGTAACTATAAGACAGTATAAAGAAACTAGTATACATGTTAAAATAAAGAGCAACCAGATAGCATACTATCATATCGAGCAAGAAAGTCATCTCTATATATGCCCAAGCATCCAATATAATATACATCATCTGAACAATACTGGCCTCTAGGGCATACATACAACTAACACATCCATCGCCCATCATATGGGTCAAGATGCGTATACGCTAGTCTACTCTGGTGTATCGATGCCCTGTCTCGATACACCCTCGACTAGGAACAGTTATAGGATGTACTCGTCGACTACCGTGGCCCCACTAGTATGATCTCATCATAGTCCCAGTAGCCGAGTACATATCCTAAGGGCTTTATCAACATGTAACATAGAGACAATCAGAGTACATGTTAAGATAAAGTATAACCAGATAGCATACTATCATGTCGAGCAAGAAAGTCCTCCCTATATATGTCCTAGCATCCACTACAATATACATCGTATGTACAGTAATGGCCTCTAGGGCATACATATAACTAACAATCTTCCACTTGCACTAGGGCCATCTGTTGTGGTATCACATACCCAACAATTAGCTATGGTCGAAGTATCTCATACTCAACCATCCTATAAAAGTCTCTACTGGGAAAAAGGCCTTTGTGAGTGGATCCGCGCTGTTGTCCTCTGTGTCTACTCTCCTAACCTCGATCTCCCTGGAGATCAACCATCTCCATGATCAGGTGATACTGCCTAAGAATTATATCAGGATTTCTGATGGGACGGTAGTTCCTTGGCTAAAGCCACAACTCCATTGTCACACATTGGTAGGAACGAAGTTCATCTCATGAACTTATATATATCCAGACTGCCACTTTGGTAGCATCCTTGGTAACGATGTATCTTGCTTTTAATCGTCTAGTAAGTCACGGTATCTATCTTGGAACTCTTCCAACATACCGTCCCTCCACTGAGGGTAAAGACAATGCCTGCGACTGACATTCAGTCGTTCTAATCACCCTGGAACCTTTCCAGTGATTCTCCCCAGGATCGATTGATACCATCTCACTACAACTAGTGAGTATCCTAACATCCAATTAGAACTATCTCATAGATCGAAAACCCAGGATTTAGGAGGTATCACTTTGATCCTATATGGAGAATCCTTGTGATAAGCGGAGATTGACCGAGCGTAGCATAGGAAAATCCTTCCCTATCAAGAGTATGTCATCCACGTACTCTACGAGGATCACCACCATACTCCCTGCTACCTTTTTGTATATACAAGGTTCATCTACCATTTTGATGAAGTCAAACTCTTTGACTACCACATCAAAACAGATGTTCCAACTCCGCGATGCCTGTTTTATCATATAAAACATCTTGCACACGTTTCCGCTACTCCTACTGTCTACGAAGCCCTCTGGCTGTGTACTTATAGACGCTATCTTCTAAATCATCATTTAGAAAAGCAGTCATGACACCCAACCGCCAGATATCGTAGTCTTGGTATGTAGCCGTGGCAAATAGGATCTGGATGGACTTAAGTATAGCTTTGAGAGTCTCAACTTTTCCATGTACACCAAGTAATCTTCTCAAGATATACTTGCTCCTGATGGGGATTTAACCTTTCAGATAAAGCAACAAAAGTCCATATTTTGTTGGTGTATAAGGATTCCATCTCAGATCGCTAAGCATCCAGCCATTCTTACAGAGTCCCACTCCTGATGGCCAGCCCGAAATTAGTTGGGTCATCATCACATGATGCAATCCTTGCTCCCACTGTCATAAAGAAACCGAAGTATCTCTCAGGTTGGTGAGGAACCCTACTGGATCGGCGGAGAGGCTGAGGTTCGTCGGAAACTATTGAATCCTTTGGTTCTACCAAATCATCATCTGCAGTTTGTATAGCTGGAACCCTTCCAGTTCTACATAACAGAACTTGCCTCGAGCTTGTCCCGATTTTTCTTTTAGACATAGGCCGGAAAACCCCAAATCTTAACAATCTTAAGATATGGGCTCTTCCCTTTCCATATCACATATGAAGTGGTAGGCAACTGATTTGATTTGAACCCTATTCAATAGGTTTGCAGCTTCTCAAGTGCATAATTCCTAAAAGGAAATAGGCAACTCAGTAGTACTCATCATAAAGCACACCATATCACATATGGTGTGATTGCTCCACCCCGATACACCGACATGCTGTGGTGTATACGGAGAAGTAATGCTGAGAGAGAATCTCATTCTCCTTTAGAATAGTCCAGGAATTACGTGCTCAAGTATTCTCCTCCTTGATCTAATCAAAGGACATAATACTTATACCCGTATTTTGGTTCTGTACTTCTAACTTATATTCTGTGAATATCTCAAAAGCTTCGGACTTGTGTTTCAACAGGAACATATGTCTGAATCTTGAGAGATCATCAGAGAATGTAATGAAGCACAAAGAACCGGTCTTGGCATGTGTAGACAGGAGACTTTCGTACATCAGCATGTATCAATCCCAAGAGTTCACTAACTCTTTCTCTGTTTCCAATAAATAGAGCTATGGTCATCTTATCTTTGTGACATGACCGGCAAGTTTCACAAGATGTAAATTCAAATAGATTTAAATATGCATCTAAATGTAACTTAGCTAGTCGGGTCGCATTGATATGACCTAGTCTACAATGCCTCAAGAAGGATTCGTTCATTTCTGAACTCTTCCTCTTGTGTGTGTTCTGTAAACTAAGAACTGTAGTTTGATTTAGAACGTCAATGCTTTTAGATAACGTGCCTGAACCGATCAACACTTGATATAGGAAATGTTCAAAAAATTATACAACAATAGAAAATTATATCCCTCTTTACTAATAAAGAGATTGATATGATGTTGTATATCAAGTTCGGTATCTAATAACATTCGTTCAGAATCAATGTATTCTGGTAATACAGGGTGATAGTGACCAACAGACTTGGCTGCAACACTTGCACCGTTTCTATCTCATGAAACTTATCACCCGTTCTCAGTTCTCTACCTATCTGTAGCCCATGTAATAGATTACATATGCGGGATCCTGATCCGGTATCACATACCCAGGACGTAAAGGATACTGAGAAACAGTTCTCTGTTATGAACACACCCGAAGATGATGCATCATCATGCACTTTCTTCGTTTGGGCGGCACGGGAAATCTTGTATTCCCCAATTTTCTGCTCTGTCTTATAATAATTATAAGTTGGAGCGGTACCAACGTTCCCCAGCTAAGTATAACAAGCGGGTTCGGTCAATACATCCGTATTATTATCTTGATTAAGGAGTGATATGGTCGCTACCTGGAGAGAGAGAGAAGAAAACACTCAGCGTATGCTCTTGCTGTTGGAGATAGTGCCCTCAGAGTCAATTATTAGGTCACAGGTACGTGATTGTAATGATTGAGGGAGGACCTATCCCGGTAGGACAGTCTTACTCGAGATGATAGTATGCTATCTGGTTTACCTTTATCATCGTGTACTGTTTTAGGTGACCTGACACGTCGCTATTACACGTTGATAGAGCCCCTAGGATTCTTGCTTGACCACCAGCAGTATGAGGGCGATCATATAAGTGGGAGCTGGGGGTCTACAAGCATATCCTTAAAAGGTCCCTAGTCGTGGGAGTTTCGAGACCGGGCATCGATACTCCATTAGTAGACTAGTGTATACAGTCGAGACCCCGACGAGGGGCGGTGGCCGGTCTCACAAGCCACTGGTGTCAGTTGGATCACCTAAGATGTATACAGGTGCTCATTGGGTTATGAGTACACCGGACAGGACTCGCCGGGAACATGCTAGTTGGTCATATACCAGACGTCAGATGGCAGTTCCCAGGTGACATGTGTGCAGGTTAGTTCATCGACCTGGAGATCGTCATTTGTCTCGTGTGAGTTCCCACTGTACTTTGATTACTACCCTACCACGGCTCAAAGGAGTCGTGCAAACAGGTTTTAGTTGGGTGCAGTCCCGAGCCACATGGAGGCAGTGAGCGTATCTTCAGGGGTTCGTCTCTCCCGGTATTGGGGGTGAGGTCGTGCTGTGTCTAGGAGAGCCATTACACAAAGCCCTCGGCCGAGGCAAGGAGATTTACTGGTAGGTATTCCAGTAGTATCTCAGGGTGTTCTGGGCTACACTCCGACACGACTTGTACCGCTTTTGGGGGTCTGACTTTTACCAACCCCCTAGGCCCGCCATGCGATGCTCATAGACGAACGGACCGGACTGCACGGATATTGTCACTGACAGGCTCAGTTGGGTGTCGGGGTGAGCTTCCTCATCGACGTCCCTTTTGGTCAATAGCTGGTGGCCCGTCACGTATTGGCTTATACCTCTGACGTGCTAGTGGTTAAATCCACAGCCATAGTATTGACGAGTCTTTAGAGTCCACCACACTTTCAGTTACTCAGCTTTCGGGCGAAAGGTCGTAGAGGCCGTATGGAGATATGGCAAGGTCCGATCAGATACGTGCGGTATTGCACGGATCAGGATCGGACAGTCTGTACTATAGGTCGTATGGTTATATGGCAGGGTTCGATCAGATACGTGCGGTATTGCACGGATCAGGATCGAACAGATATTACTAGCCGGCTTTGGTATAAGCCGGATTCTAGTATAGTACAGTGGAGATTTTGTCTCATTGCATTTGTATTTCGGTCGAAATACAGATGCGGATGTGTATGCACAGTATCGGGGTTTTCCCGTAATTTATTACGGGACCAGTTTTCTGGAGTTGCCAGTTTGCTTTCCGTTTCGGCCAATTTCCATTGTTCCGTTCATTGGCCGAAGTTTGGTGGAGGAGGGTTTATTTGCATTGTTGCAAATAAGCTATTGTGGAAGGGGGTCTTTGTATATTTGTATCATGATGGTTTTCATGATGGGTGCCATCCTTTGACCTTGCTTGACTTGTATCTTCATGATGGCATGACTTTTTGAGTCATCATGTTTGATGGATGGTTTTTGGTGTGTTGGTTTTTCTAGTCATCATTTCTACACATCATGACTTGACCTCTCCCTTGTATGATGGTTCCTTCCCCCCCTTGCTTTTTCTCTCTCCAATCACACATGAACAAGGGGGGCCGGCCACTATTGGTGGGATAAGGAAAATGCTTCATTTGTAGTGTGGAGAAAATATATGATACTCTAATTTTCTTTTGGATGCTAGTTTTTTCCCTTCACCTCTCTCCAAGTTCTTCTTCCTCCACAAATGGCAACTCCACTACCCCAAAAAGAGACACAAGCTCACTACATATTCTACAACGAACCTTGGGCACGTCGAGTAGCCGGCTTCGTGCCCGAGTTGCCTCGGCATTGAGGTGGGAGCCCGTAAACGATGTAGGCAACGTGGTGCACTTCCGGCGACGAGGAGGAGACGGACGGAGATCCCGCGAGGAGATCGGATTGGAGATGAAGACCGGAGGACTTGGATCGTCGGTATATCTCTATTCCCTATCTTGTTAGTAGCTTAGACTAGTTAGTGGTTCGATCCCGGTTATAGTGCGCGGTGGTGCCGGTTTGCTAAGTCCGCAAATTTTAAGTTATTCACCGCTTCCGCATTCCGGCGTCGGATTGACGGCCGGGGCGCCGCCGTGCACTTACAGTGGTATCAGAGCCTCGCCATTAACTTAGTCTAGCTTGTTTTAATGTGTTTGCATTTCCGATCGATCAAAAAGTTCCAAAACCGTGTTTTTCCTATCGACAGTTTTCTGTTGAAAATTTTTGGTCTCGAAAAATTTTTCAGGTTGTAAAATATTGATGTACTGGAAAATATAAGAGCTCTGTAAAAATTCGATGAAGTGATTCCACTGTGGGAGCGCGGAACCGCCGCACAAACCCCCTTTTCGCCGCTGTTCCGCCGCGCACTGTGGAGATCACTGCACCAAATTTCTACAGTGTCTTTTTGGGCTTAAAATATGGGTTTTGGAATATTAAAATTGGGCCCAGGTTTTCTGTGAGTGCTACAGTTTTGATTGGGGGCCCACTTGTTAATTTTTTGATCGATCGGATATTTTAAACACATTTTTCACAGTATTTACATTATATCTGCGACCGTGAATGTCACTTGATCGGTAAATCCGGTCTAACTGCTATAGCCCGGTTAGACGGATTTGCGAACGTGACTTTCACGTTGATGTTTTGTTTTTGCTGTGATATTGCGAATCGGTCGTGGGGGATAGCCTGGATGCAATGCTAGTACAGTTGTGGTTGTATTATGTACATTTGATATTGCGGGGCGAGCGTCCGACATGTGGACTGCCGTCACTGCCTGTTTGTATTATTATTTTGGGGCACGACCTGGTTGCGGTCGATGTACCCGTTGTATGTATATTTTACTTTCTGTACTAGGATTGCCCCGCGGAGGGGTGCACGGATAGCCGGGTTCTAGAGGGCAACAAGCCCGCATCTCATGGCATTGAGACGGAGGGGGCTTCACTCTAGGATTGGCGGGCTATTCGCCGCACTCGTAGGGGGTACAGTTTGACCCAGGAGGGGTGCCCAAGTTACCGGATTCCGTGAAGTGCTGGGTGGTCCATTCACGTTGCTGAAGGGGGCTGCCTCGCTTCAGGTTTTGGCGGGTAACTTGCCGCGCCCGTAGGGGTCTAGGATTTCATTGTACAGGCTATCCACACGACCAGGGGAACGTCGGGTTTCAGTAGTGGCTCTGTGAAACCCGGGGATCCCAGATATCTGTATTGTTTCTGTGATGCTGTACATTTCTGTGATGTTGCATTTTATTCACGCCTTGAGCGAAATACTATATATTGGTATATATATTAGTAGATGTCGTATATGTTTTGCATCCGCGCTAGTCCAGTCCCCGCTCTGTCGTTAGTTAGCTAACCTAATGGGTAATGACGGGACCCAGTGGCGAATGCGGATGGCATATACGTACATCAGTATATTTTCGTTCTTTTTGGTGTGATCAATTGATGGGACTGCATTGATTCGGATCAATGCAAGTTAAAACAAACCTAATCTGATGTTGTTGGAACACTTTTCAAAAAGCTGTTATTGCAAGGACGTTCACTTTTGTTTTGCATCGTGGTATTCAGTTGGAATATCCTGCTCCTCAGTCGACGAGGCAAGGGCCGAGATCCCTTCACCGGGAGTGACCCCTTGGACAAAAGTTTGCGTCAGGGCATTAACTTCACTATAGCCGATTACTTTTGCTTTGCATCGTGGTATTCATTTGGAATATCCTGCACCCCATTCTACGGGGAAAGAGCCGAGATCCCTTCACCGGGAGTGACCTCTTTAGCGAAGGTTTTCGTCACTATATTTTTAAAAGCTATCCGTTCCTTCGACGATATCAAGTTCATTACGTTAAAGGTTTTCGCCAGAAACCATTCGTAGCCCTCCGTCGTTTCATATGGGTAGTCAATAGTATTCAAGCTGTGTATGTTGGCCAAAGTCAAGGCACAGTGTTTGGTAGCTGTTGGTTATTCATATGCAGCATAGATAGATGCGTTGGTTTGGGACAGTCGTGCTGCCATTTTGGCCAAAGTCAAGGGTATGTACGGGTGGATTCAAATTAACCTGGAGAATGACGGGCAGAACTTGACATGTGACTTATGATATGTTGGCCAAAGTCAAGGTCATAAGAGCATGGGGCAGAAATCACATCGGGAGTTTCAAAAGAACTGAAACTTGCCAGATATGCGCATACCTTCTGGAGTGTGATACCGTGAGCGGATTCCGTCACGTTATCATGCGATGATAGTTGGATCCCGATTCCCACTGATGAGTTAGTTTACTCCTCGGGTGACCCCGACTAATTCTTCTTTCAGGTTTGGAGGAGAATTTGAGGTACAGTGGGAGGATTCCAGATTAGATAAATTGGTGACCATTCTGATCTAGGTTAGAGTGCACGCTGAGTGTTTCTTTTCTCTCTCTCTTTGGCAGCGACCATTGACCCGACCCTAAGACTATGACTCAGTGACCAAGTTGACCGAACCTTCTTAAACACCGGCTTTTGGATTGTCAGAGTTGCAAACCTCATTGCCACTCCTACTTTTACCCTTTTCTCCAGGACACCCCGTATTACTACGAACGTCCACTTCCATTGGACAAAACCATCGTATGGTTAGATACGAACTCGAAAGAATTTATTCGAGGATGGTTTCCGGTTCTGGAGAAAACGGATAGGATTATTCAGTTGTCTTTTCCTTTTACCCTATCTCAGGTTACGAGTACTCCTTGGTTTAGGGGTAGTACACCTATTACGCAAATTGGATTGTCTTCTTCCAAACCTTAGGCTGGTGCCGACCGGTAGGGAATGAAGAAAACCAATTAGCATAACGATGGTGTGCAGAAGGTATTAAGTTCAGACAAAGCAAGGGATTAGTAAGAGGGCAAAGTAAATTGCAACAGATATTCACGACCAAACCAAATATTTCGTTACCACTCCCACATCACCTTTGTATTTCTCCAGGACACTCCGTATCACTACGAAGATCCACAGTTTATTTGGATACTCCATCGTATGGTTATATACGAACTCGAATGGAACTTGTTCCAGTTCGGGGATGGATTCTGGTTCAGGAGAAATAGGAATAAGGTTTATTCGGTTGTCTTTTATCTTCACCCTCTCTCATTGCGAGTGTTCCTGGGATTGGGACAGTACACCCATTATGCTTATTGGATAGTCTTCTTCCAAACCATAGGCTGGTGCCGAACGGTAGGGAAGGAAGAAAACCATTTGGCCTAAAAGGGTGTGCAGAAGGTAAAGACTAAAGACATATGAAGGGATTTGGAGAGGTGGCAAAGAATTACAAGGTTACAGACGTGAATATGGAAGAGGCATTACTAAGAATACCGGAATACCCCATCGAAACATTTCAATGTTTCAGTTTCACTGTGTACTGTTAAAGGAAAACTGATTTCCCGATTAGACGCTTACTCCAGGGTATGTATTTACCAGGTATGATTCTCACATCTGTATGGTTTTACAGATGATGAGTGGGAGTAAATTATTGGGAATTGGGTGATCATCCTCATTATATCGGGATTCGTTGTAATCGGTGATATTTGAGGAAGTCACCTGGGCTGTTTGCCGGTCGGCAAATATTTGGTTTTGAATATCCGCTTTTATGCACCAATTTCAAATTGATATATCTGTACGTCTATTTTCATAGAGTGAGATATATCTTTCTGAAATTATGTCTACGACATTTACCTATATCAGTGGATGGTTAGGTAAGGAGCATTAAACAGCGGTGTAATTCTTCTTAACCATAAGTACAGTTTTCAACCTACGACATACAGTGAATGAGTTATCAGACTCAAGGGACTTATACAGAGTATTGTATGTTGTCCAGGGTCCATCAGGACAGAGGGGTTGGTCCTCGTACTACATTCAGTTTACTTATGACTTCTCTAGTTTTTAGACAGGTGTTTCGTGGAAACACAGGGTCCGAATTTTGAGAAGTTATAGGTATTTGAATAGAGTAGAGAACCAGGTATAGCAAGTATCGGGATTCTTCAAAGAGATCGAAGATGTAGATACTTGTGTATGGTATTCAGTTGATAGTAATGATAAAGAGATCTTGCTTCTCTTTCAGGTTACTCATAATTGGAAGTATTCCTAAGTTGAGTAACGCTGATCGGCCTCCTTCCATTTAGTTGACATGCACTGGAGACAGCTGCATGATTTGAATCTGGTTCAATTAAATCAGTACCTCTGGTCCTATATTGGATATAGAACAGTTCGTATCTTAACGATGTTAAGGTACGGGGAGTTGTCCGGCTTATGCTTAAAACCAGACACTGGACAACTCAAGGCACGTTTCTGTAATGGCTGTTTGTGGGTTGACCCAGGCTATGACGCGGGTTGACTTTCTACCATCTGGATGAACAATAGCAATATTGTTCTAGACTCGCCACAGTTTTAATAAAAATGGATTTTTTCAGAAAACAGTAGTGGGAGTATGGTAGAACTGGAAGTGATTCCAGAACCACAAACGATTACTGAAGATTTGATAAGGAACCTAAAGATTCAATCTGGATTGACATTCCATTGGCCACTCCGCAGATAAGGTGGGTAACTTCAGGCACCCGAGAGGCACTACGGTAGCCTCAAGGACGGTGACAGGGAAGTTCTTGTTTACCCACAATTGCCATTGCTGTTGTTCCAGGTTACGAGACCCGGCGGGAGGATGAGTATAGCGTCGTTCTAAACCAGTTTTAGAAGTGTGCGTCTATATGACTCTGCCAGAGGGTTGTCGTAGTCAGTGGGAGCAGCGGAAGCATTGGTGGACAGGTTGCTTCTGTCTATTTATAGACTAAGAGCAGATGTAGCGGAGATAGATCATCTATTTCTGACGTGACAGTCATGGGTTTGACTTCATCAGAATAGGGGATGGATCTGTTGAGAAGGTAGTCGGGTGTGATATCCTGGTATTTGGATGATATACACAGAGTAGGAAAAGAAACTCCTACACTACGATCGGTTATACTTTGGTCGTCACACAGTTGTTTCTCCACAAAGGAAATGGATTTTATATCAGACATACTGGTTACTAGATCTATGGTTTTAGATCTAGATTTGGGTGGTTTCCCAATCAGGGTACTTGACAGCATTCTAAGAGTATTTAGGATGGACGACTCCTGGCACGGTAGTGTACCTGCAGGTAATGGAGTCACCCTCTCCAAAGGTGTCTTACAGACTAAAGGGGAGAGGGACGGGCATGATTGGCAGATCACTTGCTCAGGCAATTGAGTCAATCGTGAGATGTCAAGTACCACACCAGATGTTGTTCTTGCACTAGATGCAATAAGTTGACATTAATCCAATCCTGGAGAAACAGTCGGAAGCAGTTTTAGAACATAAGTGGATGTTCTAGGGATATGATAACGACAGCCTCATTCAGAAGACAGTTATCATTCCAGGCTTCCAAGGTGACATGGACGACAAGGAGGTTGTCAGAGTTATAGTTTTCCTTCTGATGAGGGGCAGTATTTTGGACAGGTGGTCCAAGGCAATACTGAGGGAGGCATGGCGCGCAGGATACTGATTAAGTTCAGTTGACGATACAGTCTAAGAAGTTTGGATTTGGAGTTCATTTATGAGCTATGTCCCATCAGACATCCAGACATATTCTGAGACAGGTATTGCTCTTTTCGGGAGATGGCTTTCTCCGCGAACTTGAGATATAGAGAGACATAGAAAGAAACAACTAAGCGGATCCACTCACTGAGGCTATTCCTCGAACGCAATAGTTCCGCAAACGAGCTTTGTGAGACTGACTAGTAGAGGAGTTGGATGTTCGGTATCACACGGGCTGTGAGTATGCGACATCGCAATAATTAGCCTTGAGTGCAAGTGGGAGATTGTTGGAGATAGTGCCCTCAGAGTCAATTATTAGGTCACAGGTACGTGATTGTAATGATTGAGGGAGGACCTATCCCGGTAGGACAGTCTTACTCGAGATGATAGTATGCTATCTGGTTTACCTTTATCATCGTGTACTGTTTTAGGTGACCTGACACGTCGCTATTACACGTTGATAGAGCCCCTAGGATTCTTGCTTGACCACCAGCAGTATGAGGGCGATCATATAAGTGGGAGCTGGGGGTCTACAAGCATATCCTTAAAAGGTCCCTAGTCGTGGGAGTTTCGAGACCGGGCATCGATACTCCATTAGTAGACTAGTGTATACAGTCGAGACCCCGACGAGGGGCGGTGGCCGGTCTCACAAGCCACTGGTGTCAGTTGGATCACCTAAGATGTATACAGGTGCTCATTGGGTTATGAGTACACCGGACAGGACTCGCCGGGAACATGCTAGTTGGTCATATACCAGACGTCAGATGGCAGTTCCCAGGTGACATGTGTGCAGGTTAGTTCATCGACCTGGAGATCGTCATTTGTCTCGTGTGAGTTCCCACTGTACTTTGATTACTACCCTACCACGGCTCAAAGGAGTCGTGCAAACAGGTTTTAGTTGGGTGCAGTCCCGAGCCACATGGAGGCAGTGAGCGTATCTTCAGGGGTTCGTCTCTCCCGGTATTGGGGGTGAGGTCGTGCTGTGTCTAGAAGAGCCATTACACAAAGCCCTCGGCCGAGGCAAGGAGATTTACTGGTAGGTATTCCAGTAGTATCTCAGGGTGTTCTGGGCTACACTCCGACACGACTTGTACCGCTTTTGGGGGTCTGACTTTTACCAACCCCCTAGGCCCGCCATGCGATGCTCATAGACGAACGGACCGGACTGCACGGATATTGTCACTGACAGGCTCAGTTGGGTGTCGGGGTGAGCTTCCTCATCGACGTCCCTTTTGGTCAATAGCTGGTGGCCCGTCACGTATTGGCTTATATCTCTGACGTGCTAGTGGTTAAATCCACAGCCATAGTATTGACGAGTCTTTAGAGTCCACCACACTTTCAGTTACTCAGCTTTCGGGCGAAAGGTCGTAGAGGCCGTATGGAGATATGGCAAGGTCCGATCAGATACGTGCGGTATTGCACGGATCAGGATCGGACAGTCTGTACTATAGGCCGTATGGTTATATGGCAGGGTTCGATCAGATACGTGCGGTATTGCACGGATCAGGATCGAACAGATATTACTAGCCGGCTTTGGTATAAGCCGGATTCTAGTATAGTACAGTGGAGATTTTGTCTCATTGCATTTGTATTTCGGTCGAAATACAGATGCGGGTGTGTATGCACAGTATCGGGGTTTTCCCGTAATTTATTACGGGACCAGTTTTCTGGAGTTGCCAGTTTGCTTTCCGTTTCGGCCAATTTCCATTGTTCCGTTCATTGGCCGAAGTTTGGTGGAGGAGGGTTTATTTGCATTGTTGCAAATAAGCTATTGTGGAAGGGGGTCTTTGTATATTTGTATCATGATGGTTTTCATGATGGGTGCCATCCTTTGACCTTGCTTGACTTGTATCTTCATGATGGCATGACTTTTTGAGTCATCATGTTTGATGGATGGTTTTTGGTGTGTTGGTTTTTCTAGTCATCATTTCTACACATCATGACTTGACCTCTCCCTTGTATGATGGTTCCTTCCCCCCCTTGCTTTTTCTCTCTCCAATCACACATGAACAAGGGGGGCCGGCCACTATTGGTGGGATAAGGAAAATGCTTCATTTGTAGTGTGGAGAAAATATATGATACTCTAATTTTCTTTTGGATGCTAGTTTTTTCCCTTCACCTCTCTCCAAGTTCTTCTTCCTCCACAAATGGCAACTCCACTACCCCAAAAAGAGACACAAGCTCACTACATATTCTACAACGAACCTTGGGCACGTCGAGTAGCCGGCTTCGTGCCCGAGTTGCCTCGGCATTGAGGTGGGAGCCCGTAAACGATGTAGGCAACGTGGTGCACTTCCGGCGACGAGGAGGAGACGGACGGAGATCCCGCGAGGAGATCGGATTGGAGATGAAGACCGGAGGACTTGGATCGTCGGTATATCTCTATTCCCTATCTTGTTAGTAGCTTAGACTAGTTAGTGGTTCGATCCCGGTTATAGTGCGCGGTGGTGCCGGTTTGCTAAGTCCGCAAATTTTAAGTTATTCACCGCTTCCGCATTCCGGCGTCGGATTGACGGCCGGGGCGCCGCCGTGCACTTACACTTGCAAGATTAGATTAGTTATCTAATATAATCTGGATGTCTCTCACTGTTTTAATCAAATCTTCCTTCAAACCCTAAAAGGAAAGACTATCCGGGATTAATTACACGCTACAAGTTCGCCAAATTTTCAGTCAGGCCAGTATCGGTACTTTGAGGGAGGTTCCCCGTGCTTTCGCACGGACCTAATTAAAGTAAACTTCGTTTTCCTAGAGGCGTAACCCCGTTAACACCTTTCTAGACACCTACTTGATCGGCTAATTGTAATGTGTAAAACTTTCCCAGGAGTAACTCTTACTCGCAGCGGGTATCGGGATCCAAATATCTCATAGAAGGTATGCAATCTCATTGCAAATTTCAACACTTGAAATTCCCAATAATATTTTGCCCCAAGAGTCCTATGACCTTGACAGAGGTCAACAAACCATAGGCTGCTAGTCAAGTTCAACCCGTCATTTACTGATTGAAGTAAACCCACGCCACGACCCTTGACAGAGGTCAACAAGGTCGCACGACTACCCTAAATCAATCACATCATATGCTTATACAGATAAGCACTAATCAGCTACCGCACACTACGCCTTGACAAAGGTCAACAAACGTAGCACGAATACTAACCAGTACTTATCTGAAATGACGGAGGGCTACGACAGGTTTTTAAGAAAACCTTTTGCGTAATGAACTTGATATTGTTATAGAATCGAGTGATTTTAAATGGAGTGTTTTTGAGCCTTTTCTAGTTTTGCTAAAGAGGTCACTCCCGGTGAAGGGATCGTCGGCCCTTTCCTCATCGAATAAGGTGCAGGGTATATCAAATATACCACTATGCAAAGCAAGAACTATAGAAGCAATCAAAAGACAAACCGAGTTTGTAGCATCTGATTGTTTCACTAAAGAAGTCACTCCCGGTGAAGGGATCTCGGCTCTTTCTTTATCGAATAAGGTGCTGTATGTTCTACAAGGAACACCGCTATGCAAAGCAAGAACTAGAGCTACCAGTTTTTAAACAAGTTTCTACAACATCTTTAGGTTTCTTTTATTTCATTAATCTCATTAATGAAGTCCCATTTTATTATGCTTCACAAGCATCTCTTTTGAAACGAAATCTGCAATATAACATATATCTCATATATATAATATAAACATTCGTCTCAGGCAGTAATATGATCTCATCACAGAACATTGCAGCAGAAGAACATATATGAAATATTGGATATACTAGGACGTCCGTGTTTTAATACGAGCCTGTATAAAAACACGGATTCCACGGTCGTGATGAATAGCCAAACACACATCCCTAGACCCCTACGAGAGCGGCAAGCAACAATGTCAATTCTAGGGTTAGAAGACCCGGTCTCGACTCCTCAAGATGGTCTCCCACTGGACCCTAGAACTCGGTTACTTGTGCTCCTCGCCTTAGGTCTACCTAATGCGGAAAAGTAAATAATATACAATGGTGACATCATCCTCAGCCCGGAAGTGCTCCAATAAAAGAATATTACATACAAATGAATTTTACATGAATGAAAAAGAAAAAACTCTCATCTCACATAAAACCCCCGGCTATTCAGACGCGACGATCCAATACAACATATCACAGCAACACATAATATCTCATATCATCAACGTAAGCAAGTATGCGTATCCCGATTGTCGTTGATGTAGAGCAACGAAGCCGGCAATACACCATATACTACGCTTACAGTCACAAAAAAGAAAGTGTAAAACTACAACAGTTGGAATCCGCAACCTCTTTAGACATCGCATGCCTAACCAAATGAATTCCTTAGACATCGCATGCCTAACAATTATAAACATCGCATTTTAGTCTAATTATCGAAAACTGTTTTCAATATCAAGTCGGGCAATTCAACAAGATTCCCGACATCCTGATCGAATGCTCGTCGCAAACTTTAGTAGACGGCCGCACCCCCGGATGCCGTCAACGAAGTGCACTAAGGCGGAACACCACTGCCGCGAGTACCCGAACGGATGCTTTTGGCAACGGGGTTCTCCTACAGTCACTTGGTCGGGGCTATGGGGCGTGGCTGTCTGTTAAGTTTATCCGGCGAGTATCCGCGTACGCTACATGATTGCGACGGACTTTTGATCACATCAAAATTCCGTGGCAACCGATCTTCTGAGACTGAAGTGCTAGATTTATAACATTCAAATTAGTTATCTCATAACTACCTGTGGATTCCAAATATTGTATCACATTCCAGATAAATAGACAATGTCAAACTTTTCGATCGAATAATCAAATACCCAAGTTTTCCCAAATAGCTCAACACTTGAGCGGAGTTCAAAAATATCCATCACATGCCACAGTACCAATGGTCCAGCCGTAGAAGGGTCAAGCCAACGCCTCACATGTGACACGCCGTACTGCACCATACCCAAAGGTTCAAAAGGCAGTTCAAGACGGTCACATAATCGAGTTAAGGTTTGTTGTCTTCTAGAGGGTCCATCGCGTTACTTGCACGACTTAGAACGTTCTTAAACTCGAGAAAAAATCCAACTTTTGAAAAATTTTCCGATAGGGGAAAAAGTGAGTTATTGATATCCGTTCGAATTTTTTAACAGTTTCTAAAAATTACCCGGACAAACTAAACAAAGTTAAATTATTCGATCGAATCAACGAGTCCCCAATACAACCCTAGAAAACTCAACACTTGAGTGGAAATAAAAATTTCCCAGAAAGAATTAACAACAAAGGACCTAAGAATAATTACATGAAATTCCAGGGACTAAGTCACAATTTTGGCCGCGGAACCGCCGCCAAACCCTTGGTTTGGCCGCGGTTCCGCGGTCATATTTGCGAATTAGAGGTCCGTACTTCACAGTAATTCTAAGTTTTTCCTGCTTATTTTTCTGAGCATTTTTAATTCGTAAAAAACCACATTTTTGAAAAATGTACAGAGAAGGGTAAACATCGGGGTTCTCGGGTTCGATCGGATTTTAAACTTCGTCTAGACTTCGCCTAAAGCTCTAGCTTGGCTCTGATACCACTGTAGGTCAGGCAGCCACCACATCCAATGGGGTCGCCGTGGCACCAACGGGTCCCTCAGCCGCTACTTTTTACGCATGCCCCCTCGCGAGAACTACAACCCGTCGAAACACCTTCCGGTCTTGGGACACCCTGGGGATAAGAGCCTATGCTTCGCCACACTGTCACAAAGTGAGAACCCCCATAGGTTGACATCCAATGCCTAGTAGCTTTGATACAACTGTAGGGTTGCTAAGAACGCGCACAAGGGTCTACGTGGCATCAACCATGCCCGATTAAAAATTTAGCCGTGCCAAACAACCCGAAGCCGGATCTTTAAACTAGGGTTTAGGCAAAAACTAACATGTTAAACACTTTAACACTAAGTGAGAGGAATTACAACCTTTGTAGATCCGGTCGTTCACTGCTTAAACTCCGTGTTGAGGTCTCTTCGCTGCGATCATCGTGTTCTGGACTCTCGAGAGGTTCCACGAAGAGAAAGATGCAGTCTTGCTTCCGATCTTCGATACAAAGATGATCTACCTTGAAGTTTCGTTAACACAAGCTAACACTCATAATATGAAGTGAACACTCTCATCTAAATGGCAAGGATAGATGAGGATGATGAAGTAGGATTTTTGCTCTCAATTATAACCTTTTTCTCACCTACTTTCATCACAAAAGAAAGCTTTTTCAAGAAGAAAACCAAAGAAGAAGAAGAAGAATGAATATGATAACCTAATCCTTTTGTGATGAACAATGAATTATTGTAGTGGTTACAAATCTAACTAAGGGTTAAGCATGAAAGAGTTAACCCTTGTAGAGAGTTAAATAGAGTTAATGGTTTGGATTGGGTTAACATAATATCTCACAAAAATATCAAGCAACCACAAAGTCAAAGCTTCATGAAGCTTCATGGAAGCTTCATGAAGCTTCATGCAAAAGCTAACCCTAATCCAAACCCTAACCAAATTTAAACCCTAAACCATTGTTAAATTTGTAACCCAAACATGTTGCAATATTATATATCACATATACAAAATATTTTGTAACAATAGAAAATAATACAATTAACATATATCGCATATATATCAATGTATTATGCCGTGAGAAAATGAATCTTTTAGTGAGCTAATATTAGTTAATGTAATTTAATATATCATATATATTATTATACATTAAATTATCGAATCAACACTTGATCCGATAATCCGGCTATATCGCATATAACCGACTAATACGATGACCCGGCTATATCACATATACCCGGCCGATATCTCAAATCGCGAGAATCCAATACGGTATCATATAACGCATTATCCTCGGTCTCGCACATATCACATATGTGCTCCTACTCCGTTTTGCCTGAGCCAAGAAACCTCTGTGTAGGACTCTAAAGAATCGTCAATACGCCGGCAGTAGGTGATGATCATATCAAACACCCACAAGCTGCAAGCGGTCAGCTAAACGTAACAGCTACCCAGGTATTAAGCGCTCAGAAGATCAACAAGCAAGCCTGTACATTCTCCTGTGAATCCAAACAGTAACACTCCCGTACAGTCCGGTCTCGTCGTCTGATATGTCGCATATCTCGCCTAGGGGTGGTAAACGTCAGACCCCAGTAGCTCGATAAGTCGTGTCGATATGAGATCTATAACAGTTCGAGAAACTACTGATAACACTTACCAGTAAATCTCAGCAACCCTGGCCAGGGATTTCCGGTTATAGCCAATCGTACACTGCGCAACATCAACTCCCTATACCGGGAGAGACAAATCCCCTCCTATCGCTCATTTCCTCTATGTGATTCGGGACTGTACCCAAAAGCCACCTTTTTGCACGCCCTCTTGGACGTGGTATGATGGAAATCAAAGCACAGTGGGAATTACACAAGACTCTATGACGATCTCGGGTCAACAGGCTACTCTGTACCAGTGTCACCGGAGAACTGCCATCTGACGTGATGTATAATACCATCTGGGAGTTCTCGGCGAGTCCGTCCAGTGTACCTAGTCGCCACTGAGCACCCATATAACATCCTTGATGTCAAACACCGATGGATATGGGATCATCCATCGCCCATCATATGGGTCAAGATGCGTATACGCTAGTCTACTCTGGTGTATCGATGCACTGTCTCGATACACCCTCGACTAGGAACAGTTATAGGATGTACTCGTCGACTACCGTGGCCCCACTAGTATGATCTCATCATAGTCCCAGTAGCCGAGTACATATCCTAAGGGCTTTATCAACATGTAACATAGAGACAATCAGAGTACATGTTAAGATAAAGTACAACCAGATAGCATACTATCATGTCGAGCAAGAAAGTCCTCCCTATATATGTCCTAGCATCCACTACAATATACATCGTATGTACAGTAATGGCCTCTAGGGCATACATATGACTAACAATAATTGTATATGTGATATACTAATTTACATTAACTAACATTGGTTCACTTAAGCATTTGTTTTTCTCACTTGTGCACAACTTAATATATATGTGATATATATTTACTTGTGTTCATTTTGTATCATGGTTGTTGATACAACTATCATGGGTGTATAAGACTTATACCATACTAATTATAGTGTTAAGTTTTTATATTTAAAGTAATTCTAAAATTAGTGGATAATGAGCTCACATGCCTGAAGCTTCATGAAGCTTATGGTTGCATTGACTTAGTCCACTAGTTTTGTTTTACTTAAGATATTAATTAACCTAACCACTATAATTAGCCATGGTTATGTCTCTACATGAGTTAGTATATGATATCCACTCACCCATGGTTAGCTCTCTCTCTCTCTTTATTTAGTTTTCATTCTCATTTTGAGCTCATCTTCTTCCTCCTTCAAATTCTTTCTAGGGTTTGATAAAGAGAGAGAAACATTGTGAGAAAAGAAATTCTAAAGTGTACCCATTTCCGATTTCATCATCCTCTACTCGAATAGCACTTTAATTTAGGGTGTTTGCTTCACTAATTCCCTTTTTA
This sequence comes from Agapanthus africanus, assembly GCA_030015575.1. NCBI lineage: Eukaryota > Viridiplantae > Streptophyta > Magnoliopsida > Asparagales > Amaryllidaceae > Agapanthus > Agapanthus africanus. Next base: position 748,629,833 of record CM057338.1, read on the forward strand.
GTGAAGTAGAAACTTGAGTTCGTATTCTCTCGACGTAGATCATCTTCGGCCTCGAAGACTTCAAGCAAAACCGTTGCCCTCTTCTCATGGAGCCGTCCAAGAGTCCGGGAGTTCGATGATCGTAGCGAAGGGACTACAACAAGGAGCTTTAGAAGTGAAGGACCGATCTACAAAGGTTGTATTTAATATTCACTTAGTGATAATTGTTATTTACTAGCATGTGTTACCCTAATTATCTAGCAAAGATCTTGTTTTGGGTTATTCGGCACGGCTAAAATTTTAATCGGGCATGGTTGATGCCTTGTAGAACCTTATTAGAGTGCCTAGTAACCCTACAACTCTGACAATCTAAAAGCCAGTGTTTTAAGAAGGTTCGGTCAACTTGGTCACTGAGTCATAGTCAAGGATCGGGTCATGGTCGCTTCCAAAGAAAGAAAGAGAAGAAACACTCAGCGTGCACTCTAACCTAGATCAGAATGGTTATTAATTTATCTAATCAGGAAACCTCCCACTGTATCGTCAATTCTCCTCCAAACCTGAAAGAAGAATTAGTCGGGATCACCCGAGGAGTAAACCAACTCATCAGTAGGAATCGGGATCCAACTATCATCACATGATAACGTGATGGAATCCACTCACGTTATCATACTCCAGAAGGTATGCGCATATCTGGCAAGTTTCAGTTTCTTTAGAAACTCCTGATGTGATTTTTACCCCATGCTCTTATGACCTTGACGAAGGTCAACAAATCATAAGTCACATGTCAAGTTCTACCCGTAATTGTCCAGGTTAATTTGAACACACCCGTACAAGCCCATGACGAAGGTCAATAAGGCTATATGACTGTCCCAAACCAACACATCTATCTATGCAACAGAAAGGTAACAAGCAGCTACTATTCACTATGCCTTGACGAAGTTCAACAAACGTAGCATGAATACTAAGTGCTACCCGTCTGAAATGACTGAGGGCTATGAATGGTTTTTGGCGAAAAACCTTTAACGTAATAAACTTGATATCATTGAAGGAACCGGAAAGCGTTTTATAAATATAGTGGCGAAAACCTTTGCTAAAGAGGTCACTCCCGGTGAAGGGATCTCGGCTCTTTCCCCATAGAATGAGGTGCAGGATATTCCAACTGAATACCACGATGCAAAGCAAAAAGGCAATCGGCTATAGTGAAGTTATTACCCTGACGCAAGCTTCTGTCCAAGGGGTCACTCCTGGTGAAGAGATCTCGGCCCTTGCCTCGTCGACAGAGGTGCTGGATATTCATAACCGAATACCACTGTGCAAAAGAAAAGAGAACGTCCTTGCAATAACAGCTTTTTGAAAAAATTTCCAACAACATCAAACATATTTGTTTAGCTTGCATTGATCCGAATCAATGCAGTCCCATCAATTAATCATACCACAAAAGAACGAAAATATGATGTACGTATATGCCATCCGCATTCGCCACTGGGTCCCGTCATCACCCTTTAGGTTACTTAACTAACGACAGAGCGGGGACTGGACTAGCGCGGGTGTAAAACATATACAACTTCTACTAGTATATATATCAATATATAATTGTTAGTTATATGTATGCCCTAGAGGCCATTACTGTACATTAGATGTATATTGTAGTTGATGCTGGGACATATATAGGTAGGACTTTCTTGCTCGACATGATAGTACGCTATCTGGTTGCTCTTTATCTTAACATGTATACTTGCCGTCTCTCTATTACATGTTGATAAAGCCCTAAGGATATGTGCTCGACTTCCAGGACTGTGATGCAGATCATACTAGTGGGGCCTGGGTAGTCCATGAGTACATCCTTCAATGTTCCTAGTCATGGGAATATCGAGACGGGGCATCGATATTCCAGAGTAGAATAGCGCATATCTTCTCGACCCATGTGATGGGCGATGGATGATTCCACATCCATTGGTGTTTGACATCAGAGATGGTATGCGGGTGCTCAGTGGAAACTGGGTATACTGAACAGACTCGCCGAGAATTCCCTGATGGTATTATACCTCACGTCGGATGGCAGTTCTCTGGTGACACTGGTACAGCTTAGTCTGTTGACCCGATATCGTCATAGAGTCTTGTGTGTCTCCCACTGTGCTTTGATTTCCACCCTACCACGGCTCTACTGAGTCGTGAAAACAGGTGGTTTTTGGGTACAGTCCCGATTCACATGGAGGCAATGAGCGATAGGAAGGGATTCGTCTCTCCCGGTATTGGGGGTTGATGTTGCGCTATGCTCGACTGGCCATAACTGGAAATCCCTGGCCAGGGTTGCAAGGATATACTGGTAAGAGTTATCAGTAGTTTCACGCTATGTTATGGACCTTATATCGGCATGATTTATCAAGCTACTGGGGTCTGAGGTTTTACCACCCCTAGGCGAGATATGCGACATATCAGACGAACAGACCGAACTGTACGGCAAGTGTTACTGGTTGGATTCACAGGAGTGTGAGCGGGCTTGCTCGTTGATCTTCTGATCGCTCAATACCCGGGTGTCCGTTACGTTTAGCAGACCGCTTGCGGCTTGTGGGTGTTTGATATGATCATCACCTGCTGCCGGCGTATTGACGAGTCTTTAGAGTCCTACACAGAGGTTTCCTAGCTCAAGCGAAACAAAATAGGAGCGCATATGAGATATGTGCGGGACCGAGAATAATACCAGTATGTGATACTGTATTCTATTCTCACGATTTGTATCATCGGACGGTTATATAAGATGTAGCCGGGTTACCGAATCAAATGTTGATTCGAAATAATGATACACTTGATATTAGTCGGTTATATGCAATATGACCGGATCATTAAATCGAGTGTTGATATAATGATTTAATGTATAATTATATATTTGATATATTACAATACATTAACTAGTATTTGTTCACTTAAGATTGATTTTCTCACTTGATTTGCATAAGTTGTATATGTGATATATTTTTGTGCACTAGTTTGTATCATGCTTGATGATACATGCAAACTTGGGTGAGTGTATGCTATACACCATGTTTAGTTAATGGTTAGGGTTTCCATTTCCTTATTTATTTATTTATTTTGGTAAAATAGAATGGTTGCTTTCCTTATCTTTATGGAAGAAACTTCTTGATGCTTCATGCATCTTTGACAAAGTAACCATTTTGTTTTTATTCCTTAACCCAACCATTAGCCTAAACCCTAGTTTACTCTCTATATTAGTTTACTCACCCATGGTTGCTAAATGATAGACATCACTTGATTTTCTTTTGGAGATAATTCATTATTCATTTTCTTTTCTTCTTCTTCTTACTCATGAAGAGAAGAAAGCTCTCTTGAAAAATTCCAAGTGATGAATCCGAGTGAGAAATCCAATTCCAAATTGAACCCACTTCCTATTTCTTCATCCTCTACCACTTGCCATGTAGTAGAGTGTGTTATCTTCACAAGTTTCATGACCTAGTGAAGATGGAGCTTGAGTTTGAGTTGCCTCGACGTAGATCATCTTCGACATCGAAGTCAACGACCTAGCCCGATCATTTCTCCGACGAAACCATCGCTAGAGTCCGGGATCCGATGATCGCAGTGGAGGGACGTCATCACGCAGCTAAAGAGGTGGAGGACCGGATCTACAAAGGTTGTAGTCACTTTCACTTTCTATTAAAGTTGTTTACTTGTATGTTTTTCGCCTTACCTCTAGTTAACGATCTAGTTTAGGGTTCTTTGGCACATAGAAAATTTTGAATTGGACATGTTTGATCAGTTGTAGAGCCTCATGTGTGCCTAGGAACCCTACAGTGGTATCAGAGCCTGGCTAGAGCTTTAGGCGAAGTGTAGACGATGTTAGAAATCCGATCGAACCCGAAACCTTAATTCAAAACCCTTCTCTGTACAATTTTTCAAAACTGGGATTTTTGTGAGTTAAAAATATGCAGAAAAATCAGCAGGGTTTTCTAAGAGTTACTGTACATCATGTGCGCCTAAGTCGATTAAAGCGCCGCGGAACCGCGGCAGGAGCATGGCTCGTGCTACGGTTCCGTGGCCGTACAGTCACCTATTTCTATGCAGTTTGCACAGTAATGTTCTTATTTCATTCCTGATTCTTCTGGATATTTTTAATTTATACCCCACAGTTGAGTTTTCTGGGTTGTATTGGGAGTTCGTTGTTTCGATTGAAAGTTTAATTTCGTCTAAGTGTTTTTCCGGGTAATTTTAGAACATGTTAAAAAGTTCGACCGGATATAAATACCCAATTTTTCCCCTGCCGGAAAATTTCCAATTGTTGGATTTTTCCGTGGTTTAAGAACATTCTAAGTAGTGCAAGTAACGCGATGGACCCTCTAGAAGACAACAAACCTTAACTCGATTATGTGACCGTCTTGAACTGCCCTTTGAACCATAGGGTTTAGGGCAGTACGTCGTGCCACATGTGGGGCGTTGGCTTGACCCTTCTACGGCTGGACCGTTGGTACTGTGGCATTAAGTGAATGTTTTTAAACTTATTTCATGTGTTGAGCTATTTCGGGAAAACTTAGGGGTTTTGATTGTTCGATCGGAAAGTTTAACATTTTTTATTTATCTGGAATATGATACAATATTTGGAATCCATAAATAGTTAAGAGATAACTGATTTGAATATTATAAATCTAGCAGTTTAGTCTCACTTGATCGGTTGCCAAGGAATTTTGATGTGATCAAAAAGTCCATCGCAATCACGTAGCGTACGCGAATACTCGCCGGATAAACTTAATCGACAGCCACGCCCCATAGCCCCGACCAAGTGACTGTAGGAGAACCCCGTCGCCGAAAGCATCCGTCCGGGTGCTCGCGGCAGCGGTGTTCCGCGTTGGTGCACTTCGTCGATGGCATCGGGGGTGCGGCCGCCTACTAAAGTTTGCGACGAGCGTTCGTTTTGGATGTCTGGAATCTTGTTGAATTGCCCGACTTGATATTGAAAAGTGTTTTCGATAATGAGACTAAAATGCGGGGTTTATAATTGTTAGGCATGCGATGTCTAAGGAATTCATTTGGTTAGGCATGCGATGTCTAAAGAGATTGCGGATTCCAACTGTTGTAGTTTTACACTTTCTTTTCTGTGACCGTAAGTGTAATATGTGATATCGCCGGTTTCGTTGCTATATGTCAACGACAATTGGGATGCGCATATTTACTTACGTTGATGACATGTGATGTTATGTGTTGCTGGATATGTTATATTGGATCGTCGTGTTTGAATAGCCGGGTTTTTTTATGTGAGACGAGTGTTTTTCATTTTCATTCATGTAAAAACTTGTATATAATATTCTTTTATTGGGGCACTTCCAGGTTGCGGAAGATGTCACCGTTGATGTATATTATTTACTTTTCCACATTAGGATAGACCCAAGGAGGGGAGCACAAGTAACCGGGTTCTAGGGTCCAGTGGGAGATCATCTTGAGGAGTCGAGTCCGGGTCTCCTAACCCTAGAATTGGTAGGGTTGATTGCCGCTCTCGTAGGGGTCTAGGGGTGTGGGATTGGCTATTCATCACGACCGTGGAATCCGTGTTTTATTCAGGCTCAAAATAAAACACGGACGTCCTAGTATATCCAATATTTCATATCATATTTTCTGGCTCAAGCGAAACGAAATAGGAGCGCATATGAGATATGTGCGTGATCGAGACCAGTATGTGATTCTGTATTCTATTCTCGCGATTTGTATCATCGGACGGTTATATAAGATATAGCCGGGTTACCGAATCAAATGTTGATTCGGTATATTAATACACTTGATATTAGTCGGTTATATGCAATATGACCGGATCATTAAATCAAGTGTTGATTTAATGATTTAATGTATAATTATATATTTGATATATTACTTTACATTAACTAGTATTTGTTCACTTAAGATTGATTTTCTCACTTGATTTGCACAAGTTGTATATGTGATATATTTTTGTGCACTAGTTTGTATCATGCTTGATGATACATGCAAACTTGGGTGAGTGCATGCTATACACCATGTTTAGTTAATGGTTAGGGTTTCCATTACCTTATATATTTATTTATTTATTTATTTTGGTAAAATAGAATGGTTGCTTTCCTTGTATTTATGCAAGAAGCTTCTTGATGCTTCATGCATCTTTGACAAAGTAACCATTTTGTTTTTATTCCTTAACCCAACCATTAACCTAAACCCTAGTTTACTCTCTACATGAGTTTACTCACCCATGGTTGCTGAATGATAGACATCACTTGATTTTCTTCTGAAGATAATTCATTATTCATTTTCTTTTCTTCTTCTTCTTCTTCTTCATGAAGAGAAGAAAGCTCTCTTGAAAAATTCCAAGTGATGAATCCAAGTGAGAAATCCAATTCCAAAGTGAACCCACTTCCTATTTCTTCATCGTCTACCACTTTCCATGTAGTAGAGTGTGTTATCTTCACATGTTTCATGACCTAGTGAAGATGGAGCTTGAGTTTGAGTTGTCTCGACGTAGATCATCTTCGGCATCGAAGTCAACGATCTAGCCCGATCATTTCTCCGACGAAACCATCGCTAGAGTCCGGGATCCGTCGATCGTAGCGGAGGGATGTCATCACGGAGCTAAAGAGGTGGAGGACCGGATCTACAAAGGTTGTAGTCACTTTCACTTTCTAGTAAAGTTGTTTACTTGTATGTTTTTCTCCTTACCTCTAGTTAATGATCTAGTTTAGGGTTCTTTGGCACATAGAAAATTTTGAATTGGACATGTTTGATCAGTTGTAGAGCCTCATGGGTGTGCCTAGGAACCCTACAATAATGATCGCTCAAGGCGTGATAAAATACAACATCACAAAAATATAATAAGCATCACAAAACAATACAGATAATCTAGGATCCCCAGGTTCCATTTGAGCCGCAAGTGAAACCCGACGTTCCCCTGGTCGTGTGGATAGCCTGTGCAATGAAATCCTAGACCCCTACGGGTGCGGCAAGTTACCCACCAAAACCTGAAGCGAGGCAGCCCCCTACAGCAAAGTGAATGGACCACCCAGCACTTCACGGAATCCGGTAACTTGAGCACCCTTCCTTGGGTCAAACTGTACCCCCAACGAGTGCGGCGAATAGCCCGCCAATTCTAAAGTGAAGCCCTCTCCGTCTCAAAGCCAGGAGATGCGGGCCCGTTGCCCTCTAGAACCCGGCTATCCATGCACCCCACCTTGGGGCAATCCTAGTACAGAAAGTAAAATATACAACGCTTACATCGACCTCAGCCCGGTCGTGTCTTAAAAGAATAATATACAAACAGGCAGTGACGGCAGTCCACATGTCGGACGCTCGCCCCGCAATATCAAATGTACAAATAATACCAAACTGTACCACCATTGCATCCAGGCTATCCACCACGACAAATCCGCAACATCACAACACAACACAGAACATCAAAGTGAATGTCACGTTCGCAAATCCGTCTAAAAGAGCTATAGCAATTAGACAAGATTTACCGCTCGAATGACATTCACGGTCGCAGATATAAAGTAAGCACTGTGAAATAACATATTTAAAATTTTCGATCGACAAAATTTCCCGAAGTGGGCCCCAAGCACAAATCCAGCACTCAAAATAATCTGGGCCAAAACTAAAAATACCAGAAACCCCAATTCCAAGTCAGAGACCACGGTAGAAAATTTGGTGAAGTGAAGATACAGAATGGCGGCGGAACTGCGGTCAAAACAGGGTTATTGCCGCGGTTCCGCGGTAGCACTGTAGCATCATGCTACAAAATTTTTACAGATTTCTTAAAAAAGCCTGCCTGTTTTTCTGCAACACTAAAAATAATTTTTCGACCACAAAAAAAATTCGACAGAAACTTCATTTTTGAAATTGCGGTTTCGGAAATTTTGATCGGTCGATATTTTAAACACGTTAGAACAAGCTAGTAAAGGTTAATGGCGTGGCTCTGGTACCATGTAAGTCTACGGTAGCGTCCCGACCGTCTGTCCGAGGCCAAAATGCGTAAACGAAAACTTTTTCAAAACTTGAAACCGGCACTAACGCGGACTTTAATCCCGAATCGAACCATTAACCTATAACTAGCTAACTAGAGAAGGGTTAGAAAGGCTATACCAATCGATCCGTGTCCTTCAGTCTTTAGCCATCATCTCTAGCTTCTTGCGGCATCTCCGATCTCCGGTCTCCTCGTCGGAAGGGCACCACATCAAGAAGCCTTTTTACGGGCTCCCGCCTCTGAACCGAGGCAACTCGGACATGAAGTTTGCTAGCCGACGTGTCCAAGGTTGCTGTAGAATAAGTGTAGAAAAATTTGTCACGAGGGTTAATCAAAGTTGCCAAATGGAGTGGAGATGGAGAATGGAAAATGAACTTGAGGATTTTTCTTTGGAATGAACTGAATCAAATTCCTCTTCACAAAATGATGGGGCTACCCAAAAAATATGGCTCGGCCAGGGAAGAATGATTGAGGAGGAAAAGGGGGGGAGCACAAGCAAAAGAAAAATGGGTGATAATGAGAAAAAAATGTCACACCAAAATCCTAATCAATCCATTCACAATAAATGCACAAAAGGAAACCAAGCAAATCAAGAAGTTGTTGGAAATGTGCAGGGGCACCAGCAACCACAAAAAAACCCGCCATTTATAAATCTCCACTTATGCAAGAAACTCCTTTTCTCACAAAAATCAGCCAAGAAGAATAGAAAAGAAAAATGGCCGAAACGGAATGCAAACTGGCAACTTTAAAAAGCGATCCCGTAACAAATTACGCGATAACCCAGAAACTGTATATATACATACCCGCATTTGTATTCCGACCGAATAAAAATGCAATGAGACAAAATCTACACAGTATAATACTAGGGTCCGGCTTAAACGAAAGCCTGCTATTATTATCCGTCCGAACCATGACACATGCGCAAGTCCACGCGTATGTTCGAACACTGCCATAAATCCATACGGACTCAACAACGTTTCGCCCGAATCTTGAGAAACTGTCTGTGGGGGACTCTAAAGACTCGTCAATACTTTGGCTGTTGATTTAACCACTAGCACGTCAGTGGTACTAGCTGTACGTAACGAGCTACCACGTATTGACTAAAAGGGAGGTCGATGAGCAAACTCATCCTGACACCCTACTGAGCCTGTCAGTGACAATATCCGTACAGTCCGGTCCGTTCGTCTATGAGTATCGCATGTCGGGACGAGGGGGTTGGTAAAAGTCAGACCCCCAAAAGCAGTACAAGTCGTGTCGGAGTGTAGCCCAGAACACCCTGAGATACTACTGGAATACCTACCTGTAAATCTCCTGCCTTGGTCAAGGACTTCGTGTAATGGCTCTCCTAGACACAGCGCAATCTCGCCCCCAATACCGGGAGAGACGAAACCCTTGTCGATCCGCTCACTGCCTCCATATGGCTCGGGACTGTACCCGACTAAAACCTGTTTGCACGACTCCTTTGAGCCGTGGTAGGGTAGTTATCAAAGCACAGTGGGAACTCACACGAGACAAATGACGATCTCAGGTCGATGAACTAACCTGTACACCTGTCACCAGGGAACTGCTATCTGACGTCAGGTATAATACCAACTAGCATGTTCCCGGCTAGTCCTGTCCGGTGTACTCATAACCCAATGAGCACCTGTATACATCTTAGGTGAACCAACTGATACCAATGGCTTGTGAGACCGGCCACCGCCCCTCGTCGGGGTCTCGACTGTATACACTAGTCTACTAATGGAGTGTCGATGCCCTGTCTCGAAACTCCCTCGGCTAGGGACCTTTTAAGGATGTACTTATAGGCCCCAGCTCCCACGTATATGATCGCCATCATACTGTTGGCCGTCAAGTAAGAATCCTAAGGGCTCTATCAACGTGTAATAGTGACCTGTAAGGTCACCTAAAGCGGTACACGATGATAAAGATAAACCAGATAGTATACAATCACCTTGAGTAAGACTGTCCTACCGGTATAGGTCATCCCTCAATCATTGCAATCACGTGCCTGTGATCCAATAATTGACTCTGAAGGCACTATATCCAACACTACCACGATGTCAGGACTCCTTGGAAATGACATGTTTCATCTAATACTTCGCATTTATTGTTTATGCACTGCTTCATGTATTAGTAGTACCTGATAGAGTACCTTCCATGACTGTTGCATTTACATACTTTATTTTATATGCATTCCATCAAGTATTAGTAGTACCTGCTAGAGTACCTTTCATGACTGTTGCATATATACATTGTCATATCATTGTTTCTTGTATTAGTTGTACCTGATAGGTTACATTACATGACTGTTGCATACATATTGTCATATTACTACTTCATGTATTAGTGATACCTGCTAGTGTACCTTTCATGACTATTGCACACATATGACTTTTATTGCTATTAGCTTGCCTATGTTAGATTCACGCTGTACGTGCATACTTGTTATTACCAGCATAAGTTATTTACTATTCACGAGTTGGCAACTCACCCGCTTTGTGCCATAGTGTTTTGCAGGTTGTTCCCAGAGTAGTCGAGGCTGGCTATTCATCTATCTTATCATCTTTTGCTGCGGATACCGCTTCGGCTCACGGTGTGCAGTTGTTCTTTAGGTGGGTTTTGTGGATATCCGTTCATGTTCATTGTATATTCGTTGTATCCTGTACTCTCCGTCTACCACTTTCATGTGTATGACTTAAAGACTTGATGTGAGGACGATATTGTATATTTTGGTGACTTGGATGTCTTTTATGCAGTTTTACTTATTTCGTCTTTTATTTCTTCGTTACGGCGTCGTATATCTGTTGTGGTGGTTGTTTTCCTCCATTGGGCATGGATTTGCTCCCGTTAGGGATACTTTACTTATATTTATGTTGTACCCATTTTTGGGGATGGTTTTTACAAAGGAGGTGCTGCCGAAATTTTTAAGAAAGTAAAGTTGGACTTTAAAGAATTTGGTTTGAGATTTCAAAAGTTTTGAAAATGCTATTATCACTTACTACTTTTGATGGTTTAGATTGCTTGGTTTTCGGCTTACTTAAATTGCGTTACGCCTGTAGACGTTGCGTAGTTTAAAGGCCGTCACGTGCCAATTTCGGGTCATGACACCTGTAAACGGAGTTTTGGTCATCTTACCTTTGAGACATGACTGGTAAGTTTCATTAGATGAAAGTTCGAATGGATTCAAATATCCATCTTTATATAACTTAGCTAATCGTGTCGCATTAATATGACCTAGTCTACAATGTCACAAGAAGGATTCGTTCATTTCTGAACTTTTCCTCTTGTATGTGTTTTGTACGTTAAAAACTGTGTTTTGATTCATAACGTATAATCCGTTACATAACGCACCAAACCCAATCAAGACTTGATTTAGGTAAATGTTCATAACATTATTCTCTACTACAAAGTTATATCCTTCTATATCTAATAAAGAAATTGATATTAAATTGCATATCGTAGAGGGTACGTAATAACAGTCATTCAGGATCAATGTATTCCCAGTTGGCAATACAAGGTGATATTCACCAACTGCTTTGGCTGCAACACTTGCACCATTCCCTACTTATAGAGAATGATCACCTTTTCCCAGTTCTCTACCTTTCCTTAGCCCATTTAACAGATTGCATATGTTGGATCTTGATCCGGTATCTAATACTCAGGACGTAGAGTGTACTGAGAAACAATTCTCTGTAACTAACACACTCGAAGAAGATGCATCAACATGCTTATTCTTCGTTTGGTTGGCATGGGAATCCGAATATATTCTTATTTCCTGCTCGAACTTATAAAACTTATAAGTTGGAGCGGAACCAACTTTCCCCTGCTCAGTATAACAAGGGGGTTCGGTCAATACATCCATATTATTATATTGATTAAGTCGTGACATTGGTTTCTTCCTGGAGAGGGAGAGAAGGAAACGCATTAGCGTGCGCTCATTGCAAGATTAGATTGGTTATTATCTTATCTAATCAGGACGGCTCCCACTATTTTTATCAGATCATCCTTCAAACCCTAAAAGGTAAGACTAGCCGGGATTAATTACACCTTACAAGTTCGCCAATCATTCAGCCAGGCCAATGTCGGTACTTTGAGGAAGGTTCCCCGTGCTTTCGTACGGACCTAATTAAAATAAACATTGTTTTCCCTGGGGCGTGACCCCGTTAACACCTTTCTAGACACCTACTTGATTGGCTAATTGTGATGTGTAAAACTCTCCCAGGAGTAACTCTTACTCGCAGTAGGTATCTGGATCCAACTATCTCTTAGAAAGTATACAATCTCATTGCAAATTTCAACACTTGAAATTCCCGATAATACTTTTGCCCCTAGCGATTTACAACCTTAACATAGTCAACAAATCATAAGCGCTAGCCAAGTTCAACCCATCATTTCCTAATTGAATTAAACCCACCCATACGACCCTTAACATAGTCAACAAAGTCGCATGACTACCCTAATCCAATTGCATCTCATGCTTTAGCAGATAAGCACTAATTAGCTCCCGCTCACTACGCCTTAACATAGTCAACAAACGCAGCACGAATACTAAGTAGTACTTATCTGAAATGACGAAGGATTACGACAGGTTTTTAAGAAAAACCTTTTGCCTAATGAACTTAATATCGATGCAGAATCGAGTGAATTTTGTAAAGGAGTGTTTTTTAGGCTTTTGCTAGTTTTGCTAAAGAGGTCACTCCCGGTGAAGGAATCTCGGCTCTTTCCTTATCGAATAAGGTGCTGGATATTCTACAAGGAATACTGCTATGCAAAGCAAGAACTAAAAAGGCAATCAAAAACAAAACCGAGTGGGTTGTAGCATCTGCTAGTTTCGCTAAAGAGGTCACTGCCGGTGAAGGGATCTCGGCTCTTTATTTATCGAATAAGATGCTGGATATTCTATTGTTAGTTATATATATGCCCTAGAAGCTATTGTTGTACATATGATGTATATTATAGTGGATTCTTGGATATATATAGAGAGGACTTTCTTGCTCGATATGAAATTATGCTATTTGGTTTCACTTTGTCTAAACATGTTGACTTGTATTGGTTTACTGCCTTGCTCTCACATGTTGATAAAGCCTTTAGGATATGTACTCGACTACTAGGACTATGATACAGATCATACTAGTGGGGCAAGGGTAGTCCAAGAGTACATCCTATAACTGTTCCTAGTCGAGGGTGTTTCGAGATAGGGCATTGATACACCAGAGTAGACTAGCGTATACGCATCTTGACCCATATGATGGGCGATGGATGATCCCATATCCATCGGTGTTTGACATAAAAGATGGTGTACGGGTGCTCAGTGGAGACTGGGTACACTGAACGGACACGCTGAGAACTCCTAGATGGTATTATACCTATCTTCAGATAGCAATTCTCTGGTGACACTGGTACAAGTTAGTCTGTAGACCCGAGATCGTCATAGAGTCTTGTGTGATTCCCACTGTGCTTTGATTTCAACCTGACCACGTTCAAGAGAACGTGCAAAACGGTGGATTTTGGGTGCAGTCCCGAATCACATGGAGGCAATGAGCGATGGGAGGGGTTTCGTCTCTCCCGGTATTGGGGGTTGATGTTGCGCTGTGTTCGATTGGATATATCGGGAAGCCCCTGACCAGGGATGATATAGAGAACTACTGGTAAGTGTTATCAGTAGTTTCTCGACCAGTTATGAGCCTCACATCGACACGACTTATCGGTTACTGGGGTCTGACGTTCACCACACCTAGACCTGGATATGCGACATATGAGACGAATTGACCGGACTGTACGGTAGTGTTACTGTTTGGCTCGACGGGAGTTATGACAGCTTCGCTGGTTTTTTTCTGATCGCTCAATACCCGGGTGGCTGTTACGTTTAGCTAACCGCTTGCATCTTGTAGGTGTTTGATATGATCATCACCTACCGCCGGCGTATTGACGAGTATGAAAGTCCCACAAAGGAGTTTCCTAGCTCAGGAGAAACGATGTGGTGTACATATGAGATATGCACGGGGACCCGATTGAATGCGAGTATGTGATACCGTATTTTAATCGGGCGTTTTTTTATTGATCGGGTCGTATGCGATATGATCGGTTTGTTAAATCAATTGTTGATTTAACATTTGACTTTTAGTTTAATTCTTTATTTAAACCCTTTTCTTAGTTGAAGATGTATGCATGCATATATGCACATGTTGATGTGTATGGACACATACAAACGTAGTATCATGGTTAATGATACACTAAATGGTGGCAATGCTAGAGTCGCATGGTTCACTAAGATATATATATATATATATATATATATATATATATATATATATATATATATATTGTTTTTGGATTAAATGGAAATGAAAATTAAATCAAGGTTGATAATTATCCAATCTTGACTATTACTTGACCTAATTCAAACCATGGTTTAAATTTCATTTGGACTTTAACTCAACACAATAATATCTCGATATTAGTTAACCATAATTGGAGTGAGAAGGATTAATATTGGTTATTCATTCTCACTTATTTCATTGATCACAAAAGAGTTTGAGCTCAAGCTTTGCAATTATCTTCTTCTTCCACTCACTCTTGATTTTTCATTTGAGTGAGTTAGTAAAAAAGAAAGGGTTTTGATTAGAGAATACAAACCAGCTCATCATTCTACACACATCTAGCCTATTTTTGTACGGTGTTTGCTATACTTCTTTCACAAATAAAGTAAAGCAAGGAGCTTTGGGCAAAGGGACTTCGGGTAGATCATCATGGACGAGGAAGGACTCTAGCAATCCGTTCCAAACTCTCAAAGGTCCAAGGAGTCACCAAGGGAGGTCTACAAAGGTTATAACCTCTACACTTAGTGATCGAAGTCTCGATGTATGTGATACAATTGTTGTTGCCCTAAATATTCTAGTTAAGATTCATGGTTTATTTGCTTTGCACCTCTCTAAACTTTAAAGTCGCATGTGTGATGCCTCCAAACCCTAGACTAGGTCAAGGGAAACACAACAGTGGTATCAGAGCCAAGCTAGAATTTTAGACACGGTATTAGAACTATTACGAAAACGAAATCGACTCCGAAAACACGATATGTGAAACCCTAGTTTTTGCTATATGGAAATTTTTTAAAAAGTCATTTTAAAATTTTTTAAACAACTGCAGAACACTATTTGGGAGATTGTGAGAACACAGGTGAAATACGGAGGGTTCTGCTCGGTTTTTGGCCGAGCATAAGGCCACTGATTCCGGCCTGCTCGGCCCACCTGCTTCCCATCCCCCCCGTATTTCTCCAGTGCTCCGTTGTCTTGAATTTGGGGTTTCAGGTATTGTTTGCTTAGACTAAATTTTCTTGTGATGATTATTTTGATTAGGGGCTAATTTGTAGTGTTTCGTAGTCGTATATTCTAACACTGTATTGGTAACCTTAACAATGTTTAGTAGTTCGAATGAACTTCAAAACCCCACATCTTGACCCCGCTGAAATTTCCAAGTGTTGTAATTTTCATAAGTTAACTTTATATTCATCAGTCGCGCAAGTATCCTATGGACCCTCTATAAGAACATAATAACATTAACTCGATTCTATGCCCACGAAACCACGATCGAACCTTCGGGTTTGCCGTAGTTCCGTGGTGTCATAGGTGAGGCATTGGTTAACTCCTTCTACGGCTGGACCATAGACACTGTGGCGCATCTTTTGAGTATTTGTAACTTTTCTCAAGTGTTGAGCTCTCGGGGTAAATTGTGGGTGTATGTTGATTCGATCGAAACGTTAAACATCATCTTGATATATCTGATTGTGATACAATATATGGAATTCACATTGTTAGGCATGAAATCCGTAATATGTGATATTTCAGGTTTACGATGTCTAAGGTGATTGTGGATTCCAAATGTTGTAGTTTTTCACTTTTCTTTTCTGCGACAATAAGTGTAGTATGTGGTGTATCGCCGGCTTCGTTGCTATACATCAACGACAATCGGAATACGCATACTTGCTTATGTTGATGATATGAGATATTATGTGTTCCTGTGATATGTTATATTGGATCGTCGTGTTTTGAATAGCCGGGGGTTTTATGTGAGATGAGGGTTTTTATTTTCATTCATATAAAATTCAATGTATGTAATATTCTTTTATTGGGGCACTTCCGGATTGAGGATGATGTCACCATTGTATATTATTTACTTTTCCGCATTAGGATAGACCTAAGGCGGAGAGCACAAGTAGCCGGGTTCTAGGTTCCAGTTGCAGACCAACTCGAGGAGTCGAGTCCGGTTCTTCTAACCCTAGAATTGGAAGGGTTGCTTGCCGTTCTCGTAGGGGTCTAGGGATGTGGGTTTGGCTATTCATCGCGACCGTGGAATCCGTGTTTTATACAGGCTCGCAATAAAACACGAACCTCCTAGTATATCAAATATTTCATCTGTTTATTCTTCTGCTGATATACCGTGATGTGATCATTTTATATGCGTGAGACGAATGTTTTATTATTATATATATGATATATAAATATTACATCTTTTGGTTCTTCTGTGATGCTTAGGAAGCTTAAATGATGGGATTCATTAATGAGATTAATGAAAGAAAAGAAAGCTAAAAGATGTTGTAGAATCAAATTTATAAAAAAAAGGTAGCTCTAGTTTTGCTTTCCATAGTGGTATTCCTTGTAGAATATCCAGCACCTTATTCGAGAAGGAAAGAGACGAGATCCCTTCACCGAAAGTGACCTCTTTAGCAAAACTAGCAGATGCTAAAAACTCACGGTTTAGTTTTTGATTGCTTCTATAGTTCTTGCTTTTCATAGCGGTATTTGTGAAATATCCTGCACCTTATTCGATAAGGAAAGAGCCGAGATCCCTTCACCGGGAGTGACGACTTTAGCAAAACTAGAAAAAGCCTCAAAAACACTCCTTTTCAAAATCACTTGTTTCTACAACGATATCAAGTTCATTACGCGAAAGCTTTTCTGAAAAACCTGACGTAGCCCTCCGTCATTTCAGACAGAGACTAGTTAGTATTCGTACTGCGTTTGTTGACCTTAGCCAAGGCATAGTTTACGGTAGCTAATTTGTATTTATCTGCTAAAACATGAGATGTGATTGAGTTAGGATAGTCTTACGACTTTGTTGACCTTAGCCAAGGGTCATACGGGTGGGTTTAATTCAATCGGGAAATGACGGGTTGTACTTGGCTAGCACTTATGATTTGTTGACCATAGCCAAGGTCATGAGTTGCTAGGGGTAAAAGCATTATCGGGAATTTCAACTGTTGAAATTTGCAATGAGATTGCATACCTTCTATGAGATAGTTGGATCCTGATACCCACTACGAGTAAGAGTTACTACTGGGAGAATTTTACACAGGATAATTAGTCGATCAAGTAGGTGTCTAGAAAGGTGTTAACGGGGTTTTGCCTCTGGGAAAACGAGCTTTATTTTAGTTAGGTCTGTGCGAAAGCACGGGGAACCTCCCTCAAAGTACCAACACTGGCCTGGCCGAAAGATTGGAGAACTTGTAAAGTGTAATTAATCCCGGCTAGTCTGACCTTTTAGGGTTTGAAGGAAGATTTGATGAAAACAGTGTAAGTGCACGGCGGCGCCCCGGCCGTCAATCCGACGGCCAAAAGCGGAAGCGGTGATAAACTTTAAATTTTCTTAAACTGGCAAACCGCCGCGCACTACTACCCGGATCGAACCATTAATTAGTCCTAGCTAACAACAAGAAAGGGAAGAGAGATATACCGACGATCCAAGTCCTCCGGTCTTCTCATCATCGTCCCGATCTCCTGCGGAATGTCCCGTCTCCTCCTCGTCGCCGGAAGTGCACCACATCGCCTGCTTCTTTTACGGGCTCCCACCTCAATGCCGAGGCAACTCGGGCACGAAGCCGGCTACTCGACGTTCCCAAGATTTGCTGTAGAATATGTAGTACTCAAGTCTCACTTTGGGGTAGTGGAGGTTGCCTTTTTGGTGGAGGTATGAAACAAGAACAATGTGGAGGAGCTAGGGGATAATTTTGGAGCACCAAATGAACCAAAATTCCCACACTACAAAAATGGGCAGCCCCCCAATTAGAGTGGCCGGCCATGCACTATCAAGAATGGAGAGAATGAGATGGATAGCTAAAAGAAAGGGGGGGGGGAAATCTATCATGCAAGAGAGAGGAAAAGACAATCATGTGAACCAATGATAGCAAGGTGAAAACCACACTCTTCTATCACTCATCAACCATGATGATATCCAAAGTCAATCCATCATGAAGTATGAAGTCAAGCAAGTCAATGGATGGTGCTATAATCATGACATGATAATATGCAAGGACCCCCTCCACAAAAGTCTATTTGCAACAATGCAAATAAACCCTCCTCCACCAAACATCGGCCAATGAACGATACAAAAGAAATTGGCCGAAACGGAAAGCAAACTGGCAACTCCGGAAAACTGGTCCCGTAATAAATTACAGGAAAACCGCTAAACTGTGCATACACACCCGCATTTGTATTCCGACCGAAATACAAATGTAATGAGACAAAATCTACACTGTACTATACTAGGATCCGGCTTATACCAAAGCCGGCCAGTAATATCCGTTCGATCCTGATCCGTGCAGTACCGCACGTATCTGATCGAACCCTGCCATATATCCATACGGCCTATAGTACAAACTGTCTGATCCTGATCCGTACAATACCGCACGTATCTGATCGGACCCTGCCATATCTCCATACGGCCTCTACAGCTTTTCGCCCGAAAGCTGAGTAACTGAATGTGGGGGACTCTAAAGACTCGTCAACACCTCGGTTGTGGATTTAACCACTAGCACGTCAGAGGTATAAGCCAATACGTAACGGGCTACCAAGTATTGACTAAAAAGGGACGTCTGTGAATGAACTCAGCCTGACAACCCTACTGAGCCTGTCAGTGACAATATCCGTACAGTCCGGTCCGTTCGTCTATGAGTATCGCATGGCGGGCCTAGGGGGTTGGTAAAAGTCAGACCCCCAAAAGCGGTACAAGTCGTGTCGGAGTGTAGCCCAGAACACCCTGAGATACTACTGGAATACCTACCAGTAAATCTCCTTACCTTGGCCAAGGACTTTGTGTAATGGCTCTCCTAGACACAGCACGACCTCACCCCCAATACCGGGAGAGACGAACCCCTGAAGATACGCTCACTGCCTCTATGTGGCTCGGGACTGTACCCAACTAAAACCTGTTTGCACGACTCCTTTGAGCCGTGGTAGGGTAGTAATCAAAGTACAGTGGGAACTCACACAAGACAAATGACGATCCCCAGGTCGATGAACTAACCTGCACACATGTCACCAGGGAACTGCCATCTGACGTCTGGTATATGACCAACTAGCATGTTCCCGGCGAGTCCTGTCCGGTGTACTCATAACCCAATGAGCACCTGTATACATCTTAGGTGATCCAACTGACACCAGTGGCTTGTGAGACCGGCCACCGCCCTCGTCGGGGTCTCGACTGTATACACTAGTCTACTATGGAGAATCGATGCCCTGTCTCGAAACTCTCACGACTAGGGACCTTTTAAGGATATGCTTATAGACCCCCAGCTCCCACTTATATGATCGCCCTCATACTGCTGGTGGTCAAGCAAGAATCCTAGGGGCTCTATCAACGTGTAATAGCGACGTGTCAGGTCACTTAAAACAGTACACGATGATAAAGGTAAACCAGATAGCATACTATCATCTCGAGTAAGACTGTCCTACCGGGATAGGTCCTCCATCAATCATTGCAATCACGTACCTGTGATCTAATAACTGACTCTGAGGGCACTATCTCCAACAATCTCCCACTTGCACTCAAGGCTAATTATTGCGATGTCGCATACTCACAGCCCGTGTGATACCGAACACCCAACTCCTCTACTAGTCAGTCTCACAAATCTCGTTTGCGAAACTATTGCGTTCGAGGAATAGCCTTAGTGAGTGGATCCGCCTTGATGTTTCTTTCTATGTCTCTCTAAATCTCAAGTTCGCGGAGAAAGCTATCTCCCGAAATGAGCAATATCAATCTTAGAATATGTCTGGATGTCTGATGGGACGTAGCTCATAAATGAACTCCAAATCCAAACTTCTTAGACTGTATTGACAACTGAACTTAATCAGTGTCCTGCGCGCCATGCCTCCCTCAGTATTGCCTTGGACCACCTGTCCAAAATACTGCCCCTCATCTGAAGGAAAACTATAACTCTGACAACCTCCTTGTCGTCCATGTCACCTTGGAAGCCTGGAATGATAACTCTCTCCTGAATGAGGCTGTCGTTATCATATCCCTAGAACATCCACTTATGTTCTAAAACTGCTTCCGACTGTTTCTCCAGGATTCGATTAATGTCAACTTATTGCATCTAGTGCAAGAACAACATCTGGTGTGGTACTTGACATCTCATGATTGACTCAATTGCCTGAGCAAGTGATCTGCCAATCATGCACGTCCCTCTCCCCTTTAGTCTGTAAGACAGCTTTGGAGAGGATGACTCCATTACCTGCAGGTACACTACCGTGCCAGGAGTCGTCCATCCTAAATACTCTTAGAATGCTGTCAAGTACCCTGATTGGGAAACCACCCAAATCTAGATCTAAGACCATAGATCTAGTAACCAGTATGTCTGATATAAAATCCATTTCCTTTGTGGAGAAACAACTGTGTGACGACCAAAGTATAACCGATCGTAGTGTAGGAGTTTCTTTTCCTACTCTGTGTATATCATCCAAATACCAGGATATCACACCCTACTACCTTCTCAACAGATCCATCCCCTATTCTGATGAAGTCAAACCCATGACTGTCACGTCAGAAATAGATGATCTATCTCCGCTACATCTGCTCTAGTCTATAAATAGACATAAGCAACCTGTCCACCAATGCTTCCGCTGCTCCCACTGACTACGACAACCCTCTGGCAGAGTCATATAGACGTACACTTCTAAAACTGGTTTAGAACGACGCTATACTCATCCTCCCGCCGGGTCTCGTAACCTGGAACAACAGCAATGGCAATTGTGGGTAAACAAGAACGTCCCTGTCACCGTCCTTGAGGCTACCGTAGTGCCTCTCGGGTGCCTGAAGTTACCCACCTTATCTGCGGAGTGGCCAATGGAATGTCAATCCAGATTGAATCTTTAGGTTCCTTATCAAATCTTCAGTAATCGTTTGTGGTTCTGGAATCACTTCCAGTTCTACCATACTCCCACTACTGTTTTCTGAAGAAAAAAAATCCATCTTTAATAAAACTGTGGCGAGTCTAGAACAATATCGCTATTGTTCATCCAGATGGTAGAAAGTCAACCCTCGTCATAGCCTGGGTCAACCCACAAACAGCCATTACAGAAACGTGCCTTGAGTTGTCCAGTGTCTGGTTTTAATCATAAACTGGACAACTCCCCGTACCTTAACATCGTTAAGATATGAACTGTTCTATATCCAATATAGAAACAGAGGCACTGATTTAATTTAACCAGATTCAAATCATGCAGCTGTCCCCAGTGCATGTCAACTAAATGGAAGGAGGCCGATCAGCGTTACTCAACTTAGGAATACTTCCAATTATGGGTAACCTGAAAGAGAAGCAAGATCTCTTTATCATTACTATCAACTGAATACCATACACAAGTAACTACATCTTCGATCTCTTTGAAGAATCCCGATACTTGCTATACCTGGTTCTCTACTCTATTCAAATACTTATAACTTCTCAAAATTTGGACCCTGCGTTTCCGCGAAACACTTGTCTAAAAACTAGAGAAGTCATAAGTAAACCGAATATAGTACGAGGACCAAGCCCTCTGTCCTGATGGACCCTGGACAACATACAATCCTTTGTATAAGTCCCTTGAGTCTGATAACTCATTCACTGTGTGTCGTAGGTTGAAAACTGTACTTATGGTTAAGAAGAATTACACCGTTGTTTAATGCTCCTTACCTAACCATCCACTGATATAGGTAAATGTCGTAGACATAATTTCAGAAAGGTATATCTCACTTTATGAAAATAGTCATACAGATATATCAATTTGAAATTGGTGCATAACTGCGGATATTCAAAACCAAATATTTGCCAACCGGCAAACAGCCCAGGTGATTTCCTCAAATATCACCGATTACAACGAATCCCGATATAGTGAGGATGATCACCCAATTCCCAATAACTTACTCCCACTCATCATCTGTAAAACCATACAGATGTGAGAATCATACTTGGTAAATACATACCCTGGAATAAGTATCTAATCGGGAAATCAGTTTTCTTTTAACATTACACAGTGAGACTGAAACATCGAAATGTTTCGATGGGGTATCCCGGTATTCCTAGTAATGCCTCTTCCAGATTCACGACTGTAACCGTATAGTTCTTTGCCACCTCTCCAAATCCCTTCATATGTCTTTAGTCTTTACCTTCTGCATACCCTTTTAGGCCAAATGGTTTTCTTCCTTCCCTACCGTTCGGCACCAGCCTATGGTTTGGAAGAAGACTATCTAATAAGCATAATGGGTGTACTGTCCCAATCCTAGGAACACTCGCAATGAGAGAGGGTGAAGATAAAAGACAACCGAATAAACCTTATTCCTATTTTTCCTGAACCAGAATCCATCCCCGAACTGGAATAAATTCCTTTCGAGTTCGTATATAACCATACGATGGAGTATCTAATAAACTGTGGATCTTCGTAGTGATACGGAGTGTTCTGGAGAAGTACAAAGGTGATTTGGGAGTGGTAATGAAATACCTGGTTTGGTCGTGAATATCTATTGCAATTTACTTTGCCCTCTTACTAATCCCTTGCTTTGTCTTAACTTAATACCTTCTGCACACCACCGTTATGCTAATTGGTTTCCTTCATTCCCTACCGGTCGGCACCTGCCTATGGTTTGGAAGAAGACTATCCAATTTGCGTAATAGGTGTACTATCTCCTAAACCAAGGAGTACTCACAACTTGAGAGAAGGTAAAAGGAAAAGACAACTGAATAATCCTATCCGTTTTCTCCAGAACCGGAAACCATCCTCGAATAAATTCTTTCGAGTTCGTATCTAACCATACGATGGTTTTGTCCAATGGAAGTGGACGTTCGTAGTAAAACGGGGTGTCCTGGAGAAAAGGGTAAAAGTAGGAGTGGCAATGAGGTTTGCAACTCTGACAATCCAAAAGCCAGTGTTTAAGAAGGTTCGGTCAACTTGGTCACTGAGTCAAAGTCTTAGGGTCAGGTTAATGGTCGCTGCCAAAGAGAGAGAGAAAAGAAACACTCAGCGTGCACTCTAACCTAGATCAGAATGGTTACCAATTTATCTAATCTGGAAACCTCCCACTGTACCTCAAATTCTCCTCCAAACCTGAAAGAAGAATTAGTCGGGGTCACCCGAGGAGTAAACTAACTCATCAGTGGGAATCGGGATCCAACTCTCATCGCATGACAACGTGACGGAATCCGCTCGCGTCATCACACTCCAGAAGGTATGCGCATATCTGGCAAGTTTCAGTTCTTTTGAAACTCCCGATGTGATTTCTGCCCCATGCTCTTATGACCTTGACGAAGGCCAACAAATCATAAGTCACATGTCAAGTTCTACCCGTCATTCTCCAGGTTGATTTGAACCCACCCGCACAAGCCCTTGACGAAGGCCAACAAGGCTATACGATTGTCCCAAACCAACGCATCTATCTATGCTGCAGAAAGGCAACAAGCAGCTACCATACACTATGCCTTGACGAAGGCCAACAAACATAGCATGAATACTACGTGCTACCCGTCTGAAACGACGGAGGGCTACGAATGGTTTCTGGCGAAAACCTTTAACGTAAAGAACTTGATATCGTTGAAGGAACTGATAGCTTTTTGAAAATATAGTGACGAAAACCGTTGCTAAAGAGGTCACTCCCGGTGAAGGGATCTCGGCTCTTTCCCCGTAGAATGGGGTGCAGGATATTCCAAATGAATACCACGGTGCAAAGCAAAAGTAATCGGCTATAGTGAAGTTAATGCCCTGACGCAAACTTTTTGTCCAAGGGGTCACTCCCGGTGAAGGGATCTCGGCCCTTGCCTCGTCGACTGAGGAGCAGGATATTCTAAATGAATACCGCGATGCAAAACAAAAGTGAATGTCCTTGCAATAACAGCTTTTTGAAAAGTGTTCCAACAACATCAGATTAGGTTTGTTTTTAACTTGCATTGATCCGAATCAACGCAGTCCCATCAATTGATCACACCAAAAAGAACGAAAATATACTGATGTACGTATATGCCATCCGCATTCGCCACTGGGTCCCGTCATTACCCGTTAGGTTAGCTTACTAACGACAGAGCGGGGACTGGACTAGCGCGAATGCAAAACATATACGACATCTACTAATATATATACCAATATATAGTATTTCGCTCAAGGCGTGAATAAAATGCAACATCACAGAAATGTACAGCATCACAGAAACAAAACAGATATCTGGGATCCCCGGGTTTCACAGAGCCACTACTGAAACCCGACGTTCCCCTGGTCGTGTGGATAGCCTGTGCAATGAGAACCTAGACCCCTACGGGCGCGGCAAGTTACCCGCCAAAACCTGAAGCGAGGCAGCCCCCTTCAGCACCATGAATGGACCACCCAGCACTTCACGGAATCCGGTAACTTGGGCACCCCTCCTGGGTCAACCTGTACCCCCTACGAGTGCGGCGAATAGCCCGCCAATCCTAGAGTGAAGCCCCCTCCGTCTCAATGCCATGAGATGCGGGCTTGTTGCCCTCCAGAACCCGGCTATCCGTGCACCCCTCCGCGGGGCAATCCTAGTACAGAAAGTAAAATATACATACAACGGGTACATCGACCGCAACCAGGTCGTGCCCCAAAATAATAATACAAACAGGCAGTGACGGCAGTCCACATGTCGGACGCTCGCCCCGCAATATCAAATGTACATAATACAATCACAACAGTACTAGCATTGCATCCAGGCTATCCCCCACGACCGATCCGCAACATCACAGCAGAAACAGAACATCAACGTGAAAGTCACGTTCGCAAATCCGTCTAACCGGGCTATAGCAGTTAGACCGGATTTACCGATCGAGTGATATTCACGGTCACAGATATAATGCAAATACTGTGAAAAATGTGTTTAAAATATCCGATCAATCAAATTTTAACAAGTGGGCCCCCAAGCAATACTGTAGCAGTTAAAGAAATTCTGGGCCCAATGTTAATGTTCCAGAAACCCAAATTTATCCCCAGAAGCCCACTGTAGAAATCCAACACCCTGATTCCTTTACTCAGCGGCGGAACCGCGGCCACAAGCAGGGATTGGCCGCGGTTCCGCGCTCTAGTTGAAAGATTAGTGCGTCGTATTTCTACAGTAGTCTTAGGTATCCCTGTACAGTACTTTTATACAACCTGAAAAATTTTTGGGGACCAAAAAATTTCAACAGAAAACTGTCGTGGGCAAATACGGGTTTTTGGACATTACGATCGATCGGAACTGAAAAACACATTACACAAAGCTAGACTAAGTTAATGGGGAGGCTCTGATACCACTGTAAGTGCACGGCGGCGCCCCGGCCGTCAATCCGACGGCCAAAAGCGGAAGCGGTGATAAACTTTAAATTTTCTTAAACTGGCAAACCGCCGCGCACTACTACCCGGATCGAACCATTAATTAGTCCTAGCTAACAACAAGAAAGGGAAGAGAGATATACCGACGATCCAAGTCCTCCGGTCTTCTCATCATCGTCCCGATCTCCTGCGGAATGTCCCGTCTCCTCCTCGTCGCCGGAAGTGCATCACATCGCCTGCTTCTTTTACGGGCTCCCACCTCAATGCCGAGGCAACTCGGGCACGAAGCCGGCTACTCGACGTGCCCAAGATTTGCTGTAGAATATGTAGTACTCAAGTCTCACTTTGGGGTAGTGGAGGTTGCCTTTTTGGTGGAGGTATGAAACAAGAACAATGTGGAGGAGCTAGGGGATAATTTTGGAGCACCAAATGAACCAAAATTCCCACACTAGAAAAATGGGCAGCCCCCCAATTAGAGTGGCCGGCCATGCACTATCAAGAATGGAGAGAATGAGATGGATAGCTAAAAGAAATGGGGGGGGGGAAAAAATCTATCATGCAAGAGAGAGGAAAAGACAATCATGTGAACCAATGATAGCAAGGTGAAAACCACACTCTTCTATCACTCATCAACCATGATGATATCCAAAGTCAATCCATCATGAAGTATGAAGTCAAGCAAGTCAATGGATGGTGCTATAATCATGACATGATAATATGCAAGGACCCCCTCCACAAAAGTCTATTTGCAACAATGCAAATAAACCCTCCTCCACCAAACATCGGCCAATGAACGATACAAAAGAAATTGGCCGAAACGGAAAGCAAACTGGCAACTCCGGAAAACTGGTCCCGTAATAAATTACAGGAAAACCGCTAAACTGTGCATACACACCCGCATTTGTATTCCGACCGAAATACAAATGTAATGAGACAAAATCTACACTGTACTATACTAGGATCCGGCTTATACCAAAGCCGGCCAGTAATATCCGTTCGATCCTGATCCATGCAATACCGCACGTATCTGATAGAACCCTGCCATATATCCATACGGCCTATAGTACAAACTGTCTGATCCTGATCCGTGCAATACCGCACGTATCTGATCGGACCCTGCCATATCTCCATACGGCCTCTACAGCTTTTCGCCCGAAAGCTGAGTAACTGAATGTGGGGGACTCTAAAGACTCGTCAACACCTCGGTTGTGGATTTAACCACTTGCACGTCAGAGGTATAAGCCAATACGTAACGGGCTACCAAGTATTGACTAAAAAGGGACGTCTGTGAGTGAACTCAGCCTGACAACCCTACTGAGCCTGTCAGTGACAATATCCGTACAGTCCGGTCCGTTCGTCTATGAGTATCGCATGGCGGGCCTAGGGGGTTGGTAAAAGTCAGACCCCCAAAAGCGGTACAAGTCGTGTCGGAGTGTAGCCCAGAACACCCTGAGATACTACTGGAATACCTACCAGTAAATCTCCTTGCCTTGGCCAAGGACTTTGTGTAATGGCTCTCCTAGACACAGCACGACCTCACCCCCAATACCGGGAGAGACGAACCCCTGAAGATACGCTCACTGCCTCCATGTGGCTCGGGACTGTACCCAACTAAAACCTGTTTGCACGACTCCTTTGAGCCGTGGTAGGGTAGTAATCAAAGTACAGTGGGAACTCACACGAGACAAATGACGATCCCCAGGTCGATGAACTAACCTGCACACATGTCACCAGGGAACTGCCATCTGACGTCTGGTATATGACCAACTAGCATGTTCCCGGCGAGTCATGTCCGGTGTACTCATAACCCAATGAGCACCTGTATACATCTTAGGTGATCCAACTGACACCAGTGGCTTATGAGACCGGCCACCGCCCCTCGTCGGGGTCTCGACTGTATACACATGTCTACTATGGAGAATCGATGCCCTGTCTCGAAACTCTCACGACTAGGGACCTTTTAAGGATATACTTATAGACCTCCAGCTCCCACTTATATGATCGCCCTCATACTACTGGTGGTCAAGCAAGAATCCTAGGGGCTCTATCAACGTGTAATAGCGACGTGTCAGGTCACTTAAAACAGTACACGATGATGAAGGTAAACCAGATAGCATACTATCATCTCGAGTAAGACTGTCCTACCGGGATAGGTCCTCCATCAATCATTGCAATCACGTACCTGTGATCTAATAATTGACTCTGAGGGCACTATCTCCAACAATCAGTGGGAGCCATCCTGATTAGATAAGATAATAACCAATCTAATCTTGTAAGAGCATACGCTAAAGTGTTTTCTTCTCTCTCTCTCTAGGTAGCGACCATTTCAGGCCTTAATCAAGATAATAATATGGATGTATTTGTTGGAGATAGTGCTCTCAGAGTCAATTATTGGATCACAGGCACGTGATTGTAATGATTGATGGAGGACCTATCCCGATAGAACAGTCTTACTCAAGATGATAATATGCTATCTGGTTTATCTTTATCATCGTGTGCTGCTTTAGGTGACCTTACAGGTCACTATTGCGCGTTGATAGAGCCCATAGGATTCTTGCTTGACTGCCAGCAGTATGAGGGCGATCATATTCGTGGGAGTTGGTAGTCTATAAGCACATCCTTAAAAGGTCCCTAGTCGTGGGAGTTTCGAGACAGGGCATCGATACTCCAGAGTAGACTAGTGTATACTGTAGGGTTCCTAGGCACTCTAATGAGGTCTCACAAGGCATCAACCATGCCAATTTCAAATTTTACGGGTGCCGAGAAACCCTAATACGGATCGTTAACTAGATGTTTAGGCGTTAACTAGATGTCTAGGCGAAAGATGCAACTAGTAAACTACTTTACTAAGAGAACGGAAATACAAACTTTGTAGATCCGGTCCTCCACCTCCATAGCTCCGCAATGAAGTCTCCTCACTGTCCAAATGGAAACCCGGGCTCTAGCGTCGGCTTCATCGGAGAAATGGGCGGGCAAGGTCGTCGGCTTCGTGCCGAAGATGATCTACGTCGAGGCATCACTAGATCAAGCTCCCACTTCACCAAGTCATGAAACTTGTGAAGAGAACACCCTATACTACTTGGCAAGAGGTAGAGGATGAAGAAATAGGAAGTGGGTTCACTTTAGAATTGGATTTCTCACTCAGTTCATCAATTCACCATTGATGAAGTCAGGCTTTCTTCATTGAAGAAGATGAAGAAGAAGAAGAAAGAATATCATAAGTTTTATCCAAAATGAATAATAAAATCAATACTTATCATATCCTAACCTTGGTTAGGTGTAGAGAATAGACCATGGTAAGGTTTAATGGTTTAGGGTTAAGCATGAGACAAAATGGTCATGTAGTCAAAGCTTCATGAAGTTTCAACTACAAACAAAGAAAGCCACCATTTTCCTCATTTATCCTTTTCTTTTGCAAAAATAAACAAAATGGATAAATAAATGAATAAGTAAATGAAGCAAAAGAAACCCTAACCATTGACCAACCATGGTTTAAACTATACACCAAACAATCATGTATCATCAAACATGATACAATCAAATGCACAAAAGTATATCATATATACAATGTGCACTCAAAGTGAGAAAATCCTTTTTAAGTGAACCTGTATTAGTTAATGTAAAGTGATATATCAAATATATAATTATACATTAAATCATTAAATCAACACTTGATTTAACGACCCGGTCATATCGCATATAACCGACTAATATTCATTGTATCGGCTTATCGAATCAATCCTTGATTCGATAACTAGGTTATATCGCATACAACCATTCGATACATTTATCGCGAAAATAGAATACGGTATCACATACATGCATTATTCTCGGTCCCGCACATATCTCATATGCGCTCCTATTTCGTTTCGCTTGAGCCAGGAAACCTCTGTGTAGAACTCTAAAGACTCGTCAATACGCCGGCAGCAGGTGATGATCATATCAAGCACCCACAAGCCGCAAGCGGTCTGCTAAACGTAACGGCCACCAGGGTATTGAGCGATCAGAAGATCGACGAGCAAGCCCGCTCACACTCCAGTGAATCCAACCAGCAACACTACCGTACAGTCCGGTCTGATCGTCTGATATGTCGCATATCTCGCCTAGGGGTGGTAAACGTCAGACCCCAATAGCTCGATAAGTCGTGTCGATATGAGGTCTATAACAGTTCGAGAAACTACTGGTAACACTTACCAGTAAATCTCAGCAACCCTGGCCAGGGATTTCCGGTTATAGCCAATCGAACACAGCGGAACATCAACTCCCTATACCGGGAGAGACGAATCCCCTCCTATCGCTCATTGCCTCCATGTGATTCGGGACTGTACCTAAAAACCACCGTTTTGCACGCCCTCTTGGACATGGTAAGATGGAAATCAAAGCACAGTGGGAACCACAAAAGACTCTATGACGATCTCGGGTCAACAGACTAGTCTGTACCAGTGTCACCTGAGAACTGCCATCTGACGTAAGGTATTATACCATCTGGGAGTTCTCGGCGAGTCCGTCCAGTGTACCCAGTCTCTACTGAGCACCCGTATATCATCTCTGATGTCAAACACCAATGGATATGGGATCATCCATCGCCCATCTGTATGGGTCGAGAAGGTATACGCTAGTCTACTCTGGTATAACGATGCCCCGTCTCGATACACCCATGACTAGGGACCTTGAAGGACGTACTTATAGACTACCATGTCCCCACTAGTATGATCCGCATCATAGTTCAGGTAGTCAAGTACACATCCTAAGGGCTTTACCAACATGTAACAGAGAGACAATCAGTATACACGTTAAGGTAAAGAGTAACCAGATAGCATACTATCATGTCGAGCAAGAAAGTCCTCCCTATATATGTCCAAGCATCCACTACAATATACATCCAATGTACAGTAATGGCCTCTAGGGCATACATATAACTAACAATCTCCTACTTGCACTAGGGCCATCTGATAGCAGTGGTTGTAGTATCTCATACTCAACCATCCCATAAAAGTCTCTCTCTGGGAAAAGGCCTTCGTGAGTGGATCCGCCGTGTTGTCCTCTGAGTCTGCTCTCCTGACCTTGATCCCCTGGAGATCAACCATCTCCACGATCAGGTGACACTGCCTTAGAATATGTCTGGATCACTGATGGGACCGGGGTTCCCGGGCCAAAGCCACACTTCCATTGTCACACAATGGTAGGAACCTAGTTCATCTCATGAACCAATATACACCCAAACAGCCTCTTTGGTAGCATCTTGAGTAGCGATGTATCCTGCCTTTATCGTCTAGTTAGCCACGGTATCTAGCTTGGAACTCTTCCAACATACCGTCCCTTTACTGAGGGTAAAGACAATGCCTGTGACTGACATTCAGTCATTCTTATCACTCTGGAACCTTTCCAGTGATTTTCCCCAGGATCAATTGATACCGTCTCACTGCAACTAGTGAGAATCCTAACATCCATTTAGATCTATTTCATAGATCCAAAACCCAGGATTTAGGAGGTATCATTTTGATCCTATGTGGAGAATCATTGTGATAAGCGGAGATTGATCGAGCGTAGCATAGGAAACTTCTTCCCTATCAAGAGTATGTCATCCACGTACTCTACGAGGATCATTACCATACTCCCTACTACCATCTTGTATATACAAGGTTCATCTACCATTTTGATGAAGTCAAACTCTTTGACTACCACATCAAAACAGATGTTCCAACCCCGCGATGCCTGCTTTATCCTATAAAGCATCTTGCACACGTTTCCGCTGCTCCCACTGTCTACGAAGCCTTCTGGCTGTGTACTTATAGACGCTCTCTTCCAAAACATCATTTAGAAAAGCAGTCATGACACCCAACCACCAGATATCGTAGTCATGGTATGTAGCCGTGGTAAGTAGGATCTGGATGGACTTAAGCATAGATCCTTAGAAAAGGTTTCATTATGATCCATATCTGGTCAATGATGCAAACCTTTAACAAGTCTAGCTTTGAAAGTCTTAACTTTTCCATGTACACCAAGTAATCTTCTCAAGATATACTTCCTCCTGATGGGGATTTAACCCTTCAGATAAAGCAACTAAAGTCCATACTTTGTTGGTGTATAAGGATTCCATCTCAGATCACTAAGCATCCGGCCATTCTTACAGAGTCCCACTCCTGATGGCCAGCTCGAAACTAGTTGGGTCATCATCTCATGATGCAATCCTCGCTCCCACTGTCATAGAGAAACCGAAGTATCTCTCAGGTGGGTGAGGAACCCTACTAGATCGGCGGAGAGGTTGAGCTTCGTTGGTTACTATTGAATCCTTTGGTTCTACCAAGTCATCTGCTCCAATTTGTATAGCTGGAACCTTTCCAGTTGTACATAACAGACCTTGTCTCGAGCTTGTCCGGATTTTGCTTTTAGACATAGGCCGGACAACCCCAAATCTTAACCATCTTAAGATATGGGCTCTTCCCTTTCCATATCACATATGAAGTGGTAGGCAACTGATTTGATTTGAACCCTATTCAATAGGTATGCAGCTTCTCAAGTGCATAACTCCCAAAAGGAAACAGGTAACTCAGTAGTACTCATCATAGAGCACACCTTATCACATAGGGTGTTATTGCTCCGCCCCGATATACCATCGTGCTATGGTGTATACGGAGGAGTAATGCTGAGAGAGAATCTCATTCTCCTTTAGAAAAGTCTAGGAATTTTGTGCTCAAGTATTCTCCTCCTTGATCACATCAAAGGACATAATACTTTTACCCGTATTTGGTTCTCTACTTTTAACTTATATTCCGTGAATATCTCAAAAGGTTCGGACTTGTGTTTCAACAGGAACATAGGTCTGAATCTTGAGAGATTATCAGAGAATGTAATGAAGTACAAAGAACCGGTCTTGGCATTTGTAGACAGGAGACCTTACATACATCAACATGTATCATCCCAAGAGTTCAATAACTCTTTCTCTGTTTCCAGTAAACGGAGCTATGGTCATCTTATCTCTGTAACATGACTGGCAAGTTTCATAAGATGTAAATTCAAACTGATTTAAATATGCATCTAAATGTAACTTCAGCTAGTCGGGTCGCATTGATATGACCTAGTCTACAATACCTCAAGAAGGATTCGTTCATTTCTGAACTCTTCCTTTTGTGTGTGTTCCGTATACTAAACAACTGTAGTTTGATTTAGAACATCAATGCTTTTAGATAACGTGCCTGAACCGATCAACTTTTGATATAGGAAATGTTCAAAACATTATCCAACAATACAAAATTTTATCATTTCTTTACTGATAAAGAGACTGATATGATT
The DNA here is from genome assembly GCA_030015575.1 of Agapanthus africanus. Lineage (NCBI taxonomy): Eukaryota > Viridiplantae > Streptophyta > Magnoliopsida > Asparagales > Amaryllidaceae > Agapanthus > Agapanthus africanus. The sequence goes on from CM057338.1 coordinate 748,662,647, forward strand.
TTGTATCTCAGGTTCGGTATCTAATAACATTCGTTCAGAATCAATGTATTGGTAATACAGGGTGACAGTGACCAACAGACTTGGCTGCAACTCTTGCCCCGTTTTCTGCCTCATGAAACTTATCACCCGTTCTCAGTCCTCTACCTTTCTGTAGCCCTATGTAACAGATTACATATCAGGGATCCTGATCCGGTATCAAATACCCAGGATGCAGAGGATACTGAGAAATAGCTCTTTGTAATGAACACACCCGAAGATGATGCATCAGCATGCACTCTCTTCGTTTGGGCGGCACGGGAATTCTGGTAATCCCCAATTTCCTGCTCTGTCTTCTAACAATTATAAGTTGGAGCAGGACCAACGTTCCCCAGCTCAGTATAACAAGCGGGTTCGGTCAATATTCCGTAATATTATCTTGATTAAGGCGTGATATGGTCGCTACCTGGAGAGAGAGAGATAAGAAAACACTCAGCGTGCGCTCTAGCAAGAATAGATTGGTTATTATTTTATCTAATCAGGATGTCTCCCACTGTTTTTATCAAATCTCCCTTCAAACCCTAAAAGCAAAGACTAGCCGGGATTAATTACACACTGCAAGTTCGCCAATCTTTCAGCCAGGCCAGTGTCGGTACTTTGAGGGAGGTCCCCCGTGCTTTCGCACGAACCTAATTAATGTAAACCTCGTTTTCCCAGAGGCGTAACCCCGTTGACAACTTTCTAGACACCTACTTGATCGGCTAATTGTAACGTGTAAAACTCTCCCAGGAGTAACAATTACACACAGCGGGTATCGGGATCCAACTATCTCATAGAAGGTATGCAATCTCATTGCAAATTTCAACACTTGAAATTCCCGATAATTTTGCCCCTAGCATCCAATGACCTTGACGCAGGCCAACAAACCATAGTGTGCTAGTCAAGTTCAACCCGTCATTTCCTGATTAAATTAAACCCACCCGCACGACCCTTAACGTAGGCCAACAAAGTCGCACGACTACCCTAATCCAATCTGCATCATATGCATAAGCAGATAAATACTAGTTAGCTACCGCACACTACGCCTTGACACAGGCCAACAAACGTAGCACGACTACTAACTAGGACTTATCTGAAATGACGGAGGCCTACGACAGGTTTTTCTGAAAACACTTGATATCGTTGTAGAATCAAATGATTTTAAAATGGAGTGTTTTTTAGGCTTTTCTAGTTTTGCTAAAGGAGTCACTCCCGGTGAAGGGATCGTCGGTCCTTTCCTCATCGAATAAGGTGCGGGATATATCATATATATCGCTGTGCAAAGCAAAAACTCTTAAAAGCAATCAAAAGACAAACCGAGTGTGTAGCATCTGCCAGTTATTGTTAAAGGAGTCACTCCCGGTGAAGGGATCTCGGTCCTTTCCTCATCGAATAAGGTGCAGGATATATCACATATACCGCTGTGCAAAGCAAGAACTGTAGCTACCTGTTTTATTTTGAAATTCGATTCTACAACATCTTTAGGTTTCTTTTATTTCATTAATCACATTGATGAGGTCCCATCATTTAAGTACGTAAACATCACAGATAAATACGACGTACACTTATGCCATCCGCATTCGCCTCGATGTCCCCTCGTGCACCGTTAGGTTAGGTAACTAACGGCAGAGCGGGGCAGGGCTAGCGCGGGTGTAAAACATAAGTAACGTCTATATAATTATCATATATACTAAATACAGTATCTATCACAGAACATCACATGATCGCATCACAGATATCGCAGCAGAAGAAACATATGAAATATTGGATATACTAGGACGTCCGTGTTTTCAGTACGAGCCAGTATAAAACACGGATTCCACGGTCGTGATGAATAGCCAAACCCACACCCCTAGACCCCTACGAGAGCGGCAAGCAACCCTACCAATTCTAGAGTTAGGAGACCCGGACTCGACTCCTCGAGTTGGTCTCCCACTGGACTCCAGAACCCGGTTACTTGTGCTCCCCTCCTTGGGTCTACCCTAGTGCGGAAAAGTAAATAATATACAAACGGTGACATCTTCCGCAACCTGGAAGTGCCCTAATAAAAGAATATTACATACAAGTTTTTACATGAATGAAAATGAAAAACACTCATCTCACATGAAAACCCCCGGCTATTCAAACACGACGATCCAATATAACATATCCAGCAACACATAACATCACATGTCATCAACGTAAGTAAATATGCGCATCTCAATTGTCGTTGGCATATAGCAACGAAACCGGCGATATCACATATTATACTTACGGTCACAGAAAAGAAAGTGTAAAACCACAACAGTTGGAATCCGCAACCTCCATAGACATCGCATGCCTAATCAAATGAATTCCTTAGACATCGCATGCCTAACAATTATAAACCCCGCATTTTAGTCTCATTATCGAAAAATCTTTTCAATATCAAGTCGGGCAATTCAACAAGATTCCCGACATCTTGATCGAATGCTCGTCGCAAACTTTAGTAGGCGGCCGCACCCCTGATATCGTCGACGAAGTGCACCAAGGCGGAACACCGCTACCGCGAGCACCCTAACGGATGCTTTCGGCGATGGGGTTCTCCTACAGTCACTTGGTCGGGGCTATGGGGTGAGGCTGTCTATTAAGTTTACCCGGCGAGTATCCGCGTACGCTACGTGATTGCGACGGACTTTTGATCACATCAAAATTCCGTGGCAACCGATCAAGTGAGACTAAACTGCTATGTTTATAATATTCATTCAGTTATCTCATAACTTATTTTGAATTCCAAATATTGTATCACTTTCCGGACAAGATAGAAAATGTTAAACTTTCCGATCGAACAATCATACACCCAAGTTTTCCCGATACAGCTCAACACATAAAATAAGTTTAACGGCATTCAGTTCGTGCCTCAGTACCAACAGTCTAGCCGTAGAAGGGTCAAGCCAACGCCTCACATGTGGCACGCCGTACTGCCCCAAACACGAAAGTTCAAAGGGCAGTTCAAGACGGTCACATAATCGAGTTAAGGTTTGTTGTCTTCTAGAGGGTCCATCGCGTTACTTGCACTACTTAGAACGTCGTTAAACTACGGAAAAATCCAACACTTGGAAATTTCCCGACAGGGGAAAAATTGGGTATTTATATCCGGTCGAACTTTTTAACATATTCAAAAATTATCCGGAAAGCCACACAGACAGAATTTGATAATCCGATCGAACATTCGAATCCCCAAAACAACCCAGAAAATTCAACTCTTGAAAAAAATATTAAAAATTCCCAGGAAAACCAGCACTGCAAATTATGAATTACTGTGCAAAATTCGATGCCACATAAGACAAAACGGCCGCGGAACCGCCGCACGAGCCATGCTCGTGCCGCGGAACCGCGGCGCATTGATGGAATTGGGCATACGAATTTTACAGAAACCCTTAGAATTTCCTGCTGATTTTTCTGCATATTTTTAATATCGAAAAACTCCAGATTTTGGAAAAAGTCCAGAGAGCATGTTTGTGTTAGGGTTTCGGGTTCGTTCGGGTTTCAAACTTCGTCTACGCATCGCCAAAGGCTCTAGCTAAACTCTGATACCACTGTAGGTCAGGCAGCCACCCCATCCAAAGGGGTCGCCGTGGCACCAACGGGTCCCTCAGCAACTACATTTTACGCATGCCCCCTCGTGAGGATTACAACCCGCCGGAACACCTTCCGGTCTCGGGACACCCTGGGGGTAAGAGCCTATGCTTCGCCACACTGTCACACAGTGAGAACCCCCCATAGGTCGACATCTAATGCCTAGTAGCTCTGATACCACTGTAGGGTTCCTAGGCACTCTAATGAGGTCTCACAAGGCATCAACCATGCCAATTTCAAATTTTACGGGTGCCGAGAAACCCTAATACGGATCGTTAACTAGATGTCTAGGCGAAAGATGCAACTAGTAAACTACTTTACTAAGAGAACGGAAATACAACCTTTGTAGATCCGGTCCTCCACCTCCATAGCTCCGCAATGAAGTCTCCTCGCTGTCCAAATGGAAACTCGGGCACTAGCGTCGGCTTCATCGGAGAAATGGGCGGGCAAGGTCGTCGGCTTCGTGCCGAAGATGATCTACGTCGAGGCATCACTAGATCAAGCTCCCACTTCACCAAGTCATGAAACTTGTGGAGAGAACACCCTATACTACTTGGCAAGAGGTAGAGGATGAAGAAATAGGAAGTGGGTTCACTTTAGAATTGGATTTCTCACTCATTTCATCAATTCACCATTGATGAAATCAAGCTTTCTTCATTGAAGAAGATGAAGAAGAAGAAGAAAGAATATCATAATTTTTATCCAAAATGAATAATAAAATCAAAACTTATCATATCCTAACCTTGGTTAGGTGTAAAGAATAGACCATGGTAAGGTTTAATGGTTTAGGGTTAAGCATGAGACAAAATGGTCATGTAGTCAAAGCTTCATGAAGTTTTAACTACAAACAAAGAAAGCCACCATTTTCCTCATTTATCCTTTTCTTTTGCAAAAATAAACAAAATGGATAAATAAATGAATAAATGAATAAGTAAATGAAGCAAAAGAAACCCTAACCATTGACCAACCATGGTTTAAACTATACACCAAACAATCATGTATCATCAAACATGATACAATCAAATGCACAAAAGTATATCATATATACAATGTGCACTCCAAGTGAGAAAATCCTTTTTAAGTGAACCTGTATTAGTTAATGTAAAGTGATATATCAAATATATAATTATACATTAAATCATTAAATCAACACTTGATTTAACGACCCGGTCATATCGCATATAACCGACTAATATTCAATGTATCGGCTTATCGAATCAATCCTTGATTCGATAACTAGATTATATCGCATACAACCATTCGATACATTTATCGCGAGAATAGAATACGGTATCACATACACGCATTATTCTCGGTCCCGCACATATCTCATATGCGCTCCTATTTCGTTTCGCTTGAGCCAGCAAACCTCTGTGTAGGACTCTAAAGACTCGTCAATTTGCCGACAGCAGGTGATGATCATATCAAGCACCCACAAGCCGCAAGCGGTCTGCTAAACGTAACGGCCACCCGGGTATTGAGCGATCAGAAGATCAACGAGCAAGCCCGCTCACACTCCAGCGAATCCAACCAGTAACACTACCGTACAGTCCGGTCTGATCGTCTGATATGTCGCATATCTCACCGAGGGGTGGTAAACGTCAGACCCCAATAGCTCGATATGTCGTGTCGATATGAGGTCTATAACAGTTTGAGAAACTACTGGTAACACTTACCAGTAAATCTCAGCAACCCTGGCCAGGGATTTCCGGTTATAGCCAATCGAACACAGCGCAACATCAACTCCCTATACCGGGAGAGACGAATCCCCTCCTATCGCTCATTGCCTCCATGTGATTCGGGACTGTACCCAAAAACCACCGTTTTGCACGCCCTCTTGGACGTGGTGAGATGGAAATCAAAGCACAGTGGGAACCACACAAGACTCTATGACGATCTCGGGTCAACAGACTACTCTGTACCAGTGTCACCTAAGAACTGCCATCTAACGTAAGGTATAATACCATCTGGGAGTTCTCGGCGAGTCCGTCCAGTGTACCCAGTCTCTACTGAGCACCCGTATATCATCTCTGATGTCAAACACCAATGGATATGGGATCATCCATCGCCCATCTGTATGGGTCGAGAAGGTATACGCTAGTCTACTCTGGTATATCGATGCCCCGTCTCGATACACCCACGACTAGGGACCTTGAAGGACGTACTTATAGACTACCATGTCCCCACTAGTATGATCCGCATCATAGTCCAGGTAGTCAAGTACACATCCTAAGGGCTTTACCAACATGTAACAGAGAGACAATCAGTATACACGTTAAGGTAAAGAGTAACCAGATAGCATACTATCATGTCGAGCAAGAAAGTCCTCCCTATATATGTCCAAGCATCCACTACAATATACATCCAATGTACAGTAATGGCCTCTAGGGCATACATATAACTAACATATATAGTTGAGACCCCGACGAGGGGCGTTGGCCGGTCTCACAAGCCACTGGTGTCAGTTGGTTCACCTAAGATGTATGCAGGTGCTCATTGGGTTATGAGTACACCGGACAGGACTCGCCGGGAACATGCTAGTTGGTCTTATACCTGACGTCAGATAGCAGTTTCCAGGTGACATGTGTACAGGTTAGTTCATCGACCTGAGATCGTTATTTGTCTCGAGTGAGTTCCCACTGTACTTTGATTACTACCCTACCACGCTCAAAGGAGACGTGCAAACAGGTTTTAGTTGGGTGTAGTCTCGAGCCATATGGAGGCAGTGAGCGGATCTGTAGGGCTTCGTCACTCCCGGTATTGGGGGTGAGGTCGCGCTGTGTCTAGTAGAGCCATTACACGAAGTCCTTGGCCAAGGCCGGAGATTTACTTGTAGGTATTCCAGTAGTATCTCAGGGTGTTCTGGGCTACACTCTGACATGACTTGTACCGCTTTTGGGGGTCTGACTTTTACCAACCCCCAGGCCCGCCATGCGATGCTCATAGACGAACGGACCGGACAGCACGGATATTGTCACTGACAGGCTCAGTAGGGTGTCAGGATGAGTTCGCTCATCGACGTCCCTTTTGGTCAATACCTGGTAGCTCGTTACGTATGGCTAATACCTCTGACGTGCTAGTGGTTAAATCTACAGCCAAAATATTGACGGGTCTTTAGAGTCCCCCACAGACCGTTTCTCAAGTTTCGGGCGAAACGCTGTAGAGGCCGTATGGAGATATGGCAGGGTTCGATCATATATGGGAGGTATTGCACGGATCATGATCGGACGGATAATACTAGCGGGCTTTGGTTTAAGCCGGATCATAGTATTGTACAGTGTAGATTTTGTCTCATTGCATTTATATTCGGTCGGAATACAAATGCGGGTATGTATATACAGTCACGGGGTTTTCCTGTAATTTATTACGGGATCAGTTTTTTGGAGTTTCCAGTTTGCTTTCCGTTTCGGCTATTTTCCTTTGTATCTTTCTTTGGCTGAAAAATGGTGGAGGGGGTTATTTGCAATTATGCATTTTATTATGGAGAAGACTTTTAGCACATGATAGCTTCATGATGGTTTGACCATCTTTTGACTTCATTTGTTCATCATGACTTGATTTGAGAGGTGATGGGTTTTTGGTTGTTGATTGGGTTGTGATCATTGTTCCTTATCATGATCAACCTTTTTCTCTCTCTTGGATTATGGCTTCCCTCCCCCTTGACTTTTCTCCCTCTCTTATTCAAAAGAGCATGGCTGGCCAAATGAAGAAGAAGGGCTGTCCAAATTTTGGTGTGGCATTTTTGTTCTCTTCATGCTTGCAAAAATCCCATAGCTCCATCTCTAAAAGTTCACCTCATTCGTCCACCAAAATAGCAACTTAAATAACCCCTTTGAGACATAGCCACTACACTTAGCCTACAACATTTCTTGGACACGTCGACTCGCCAACTTCGTGCTCGAGTTGCCTCGGTCCAGAGGTGGGAGCCCGTAAAAGAACCCGGCGATGTGGTGCCCTTCCGACGAGGAGATGAAGACCGGAGATTCCGCGGGGAGATCGGGACGACGACGAGAAGACCGAAGGACACGGATCGCTCGGTATATCTCTCTACCCCTTCTCTAGTTAGCTAGGAGTAGGTTAATGGCCCGATCCGGGATTTTAGTGCGCGGTGGTGCCGGTTCAAAAGTTTAAAGAAAAGTATCGTTTCCGCATTTTGGCCTCATTCAGACGGCCGGGGCTCCGCCGTACACTTACAATGGTATCAGAGCCACGCCATTAACCTAGTCTAGCTTGCTCTAACATGTTTACAAGTTTGATCGATCGGATTTTCCAAAAACCGCGTTTTCCATGCATTAGTTTTCTGTCGAATTTTTTTTTAGCTCGAAAATTTTTTCAGTACATTGCAGAAATATGTGCAGGGAATTCTAAGCATTCTGTGAAAATTTGGTCGCGTGAAGTCACTTTGCCACCGCGGAACCGCGGCCAAACCCACGCATTGGCCGCGGTTCCGCCGCTACCTTGACTGTTCATTGCGTCAAATGTTTATAGTGGGCTTCTGAGTTGAAAATGGGGTTTTTGGAATATTCTTTTTGGGCCCATATTGTAGGGTTCCTAGGCACTCTCAAGAGGTCTCACAAGGCATCAACCATGCCAAATTAAAATTTTACGGTGCCGAGAAACCCTAAACTACGGATCGTCGGCTAGAAGTTTAGGCGAAAAGATAAGCTAGTTAACTACTTAACTAAAAGTTAGATGCTACAACCTTTGTAGATCCGGTTCTCCACTTCCTTAGCTCCACGTGGGTGTCCTCTCGCTGTCCATCATGAATCCCGAACTCATTCGTCGGCTTCATCGGAGAAACGGGCGAGCTAGGTCGTCGGCTTCGTGTCAAAGACGATCTACGTCGAGGCATCACAAGTTCAAGCTCCGACTTCACAAAGTTGTGAAACTTGTGAAGAAAACACCCAAAACAACTTGGCAAGAGGTAGAGGGTGAAGAAATAGGAGGTGGATTCACTTTAGAATTGGATTTCTCTCACTAGAACTCAAGTTGCCATTGATGGCATCAAGGTTTCTATCTTGAAGAAGAAGGAGAAGCTCAAGCTAGTTAATGATAAGGTTAATTTAAAATGAAAAAGAAAACCATACTTATCATATCCTAACTTGGGTTAAGTGTAGAGAATAGACCATGGTAAGTTGATGGGTTAGGGTTAAGCATGAAGACAAAATGGTCTCTTTGGTCAAAGCTTCATGAAGCTTCAACAAGCTTCATGACAAAAACAAACCATTTTATTTTCATTTATCCAATAAAATAAATAAAGAAATGAATAAATAAATGATAAGGCAAAACCCTAATTATCATTTAACCATGGTTTAATTCTTCACACTTAACCAAATGATCAAGTATCATCAAACATGATACATATATGTGCACAAAAGTATATCACATATACAACTTGCACATCAAGTGAGAAAATCCGTATAAAGTGAACCAACACTAGTTAATGCAAAGTAATATATCAAATATATAATTATACATTAAATCATTAAATCAACATTTGATTCAATGATCCGGTCATGTCGCACATAACCGACTAGTATTCAATGTATCGATTTATCGAATCAATGATTCGATAACTAGGTCATATCGAATATAACCATTCGAAACATTTATCACGAGAATGAAATGTGGTATCACATACACGCATTATTCTCGCTCCCGCACATATCTCATATGCGCTCCTATTTCGTTTCGCTTGAGCCAGGAAACCTCTATGTAGGACTCTAAAGACTCGTCAATACGCCGGTAGCAGATGATGATCATATCAAGCACCCACAAGCCGCAAGCGGTCTGCTAAACGTAACGGCCATCCGGGTATTGAGCGATCAGAAGATCGAGGAGCTAGCCCGCTCACACTCCTGTGAATCCAACCAGTAACACTTACCGTACAGTCCGGTCTGTTCGTCTGATACGTCGCATATCAAGTCTAGGGGTGGTATACGTCAGACCCCAATAACCGATAAGTCGTGCCGATGTGAGGCTCATAACGGGTCGAGAAACTACTGGTAACACTTATCAGCAAATCTCTGATCAGCCCTGGCCAGGGACTTCCCTGTTACGGCCAATCGAGCACAGCGCAACATCAACCCCCAATACCGGGAGAGACGAAACCCCTCCTATCGCTCATTGCCTCCATGTGACTCGGGACTTTACCCAAAGACCACAGTTTTGCATGCCCTCATGGACGTGGTAAGGTGGAGATCAAAGCACAGTGGGAATCACACAAGACACTATGACGATCTCGGGTCTACAGACTAACCTGTACAAGTGTCACCTGAGAACTGCCATCTGACGTGAGGTATAATACCATCTGGGAGTTCTCGGCGAGTCCGTCCAGTGGACCCAGTCTCTACTGAGCACCCGTATACCATCTCTGATGTCAAACACCAATGGATATGGGATCATCCATCGCCCATCTCATGGGTCGAGAAGCGTATACGCTAGTCTACACTGTTATATCGATGCCCTGTCTCGATACACCCACGACTAGGGACCTTGAAGGATGTACTTATGGACTACCATGTCCCCACTAGAATGATCTGCATCATAGTCCAGGTAGTCAAGTACACAACCTAAGGGCTTTACCAACATGTAACTTTAAGACAGTTTAAAGAGACAAGTGTACATGTTAAGATAAAGAGTAACCAGATAGCATACTATCATATCGAGCAAGAAAGTCATCTCTATATATGTCCAAGCATCCAATATAATATACATCATCTGTACAATACTGGCCTCTAGGGCATACATACAACTAACAATCTCCCACTTGCACTAGGGCCAGCTGCTGTAGTATCGCATACCGAGCATCCCGAACAGTCTCTCAAACTGTATCTGGGGAATGGCCTTCTTGAGTGGATCCGCCGTGTTGTTCTTCGTGTCAACCCTCCTGACCTCGATCTCCCGGCGATCAACAATCTCCCGGATCAGGTGATACCGCCTCAGAATATGCCTGGATCGCTGATGGGACCTGGGTTCCTTGGCCAAAGCCACCGCTCCATTGTTATCGCAATATAAAGGTATTGGATGCTCAATGGATGGAACCACTCCAAGTTCAGTAATGAACTTCTTGATCCAGAGAGCCTCTTTGGCAGCATCGTTGGCAGCGATTTATTCAGCCTCCATCGTCGAGTCTGCCACGGTTTCCTGCTTGGAACTCTTCCAGCTAACCGCCCCTCCGTAAAGGGTAAAGACAAAGCCCGACTGCGACTTAGAGTCGTCCTTATCACTCTGGAAGCTCGAATTGGTAAAGGACTCTACTTGGAGTTCTCCGTTACCATACACCAAGAACATATCTCTAGTCCTTCGCAAGTACTTGAGAATGTTCTTCACAGCTGTCCAGTGACTCTCTCCAGGATCTGCTTGATACCGACTCACTACACTTAGTGAGTATGCAACATCGGGTCTGGTACATAGCATAGCATACATGATAGAGCCTACTGCCGAAGCATAGGGTATCCCTTGCATGCGAGCTCTCTTCAAATCAGTCTTGGGAGTAATCTCTTTGGAGAGAGTGAGTCCAGAGATCGTGGGCAAGTTCCCACGCTTGGATTCTTCCATACTAAACCTCTTTAGTATGGTGTCAATGTACCTGGATTGGGACAATCCCAATATCCGTTTGGATCTATCTCTATAGATCCTGATTCCCAATATGCAGGAGGCATCACCAAGATCTTTCATTGAGAATCTTTGTGATAAGAAGAGCTTGACCGATTGCAGCATAGGAATATCATTTCCTATCAAGAGTATGTCGTCCACGTACAATACGAAGAAGAAAACCTTACTCCCTGCCACTTTCTTGTAAATACAAGGTTCATCTGGATTTTTGAAGAAATCAAACTCTTTGATAACGACGTCAAAGCAGATGTTCCAACTCCGCGATGCTTGCTTTAATCCATAAATGGATTTAAGCAGCTTGCACACCTTCCCGCTGCTCCCACTATCTACGAAGCCCTCTGGCTGAGTCATGTACACGCACTCCTCTAAATCACCATTTAGAAAGGCGGTCTTAACATCCATTTGCCAGATTTGGTAATCATGATATGCAGCGATGGCAAGCATGATCCGGATGGATTTAAGCATAGCCACTGGAGAAAAGGTCTCGTCATAGTCCACACCTGGTCTTTGACGAAAACCCTTTGCTACAAGTCTAGCTTTGAAAGTCTCCACTTTCCCATCTACACCAAGTTTTTTCTTGAAGATCCACTTGCTCCCAATGGGTTTTACCCCTTCAGGAGCAACTTCCAAAGTCCATACTTTGTTGGCGTACATGGATTCCATCTCGGACCGCATAGCATCCAGCCATTTCACCGAGTCCCTACTCGTGATGGCCTGCTCGAAGCTAGTTGGGTCATCATCCTCCATGATGCAATCCTCGCTTCCACTATCCATGAGAAAACCGTAGTATCTCTCAGGTGGGCGAGGAACCCTACTAGATCGGCGGAGAGGCTGAGGTTCATTGGGAACTACTGAATCCTCTGGTTCAACCAAATCTTCTGTTGTAGTCTGTATTGCTGGAACCTCTTCCAGTTCTACCTCCTTGCCACTAATCTCTTTTTCAAGAAATTCCTTTTCTAAAAAGGTGGCATGTCGAGAAACAAACACCTTTTGTTCCTCGGTGTGGTAGAAGATATACCCGCGCGAATGTTTGGGATATCCAATAAACTTACACAGAATGGACCTTGCCGCGAGTTTGTCCGGATTTTGCGTTTTTACATATGCCGGACAACCCCATATCTTAACATAATTAAGACATGGTCTCTTTCCTTTCCATATCTCATATGGAGTGGTTGGCACGGTTTTGGTGGGAACCATATTCAATAGGTCTGCAGCTGTTTCCAGTGCATATCCCCAGAAGGAAATAGGTAACTCAGCTGTGCTCATCATAGAGAGCACCATATCCAATAGGGTGCGGTTCCTCCGTTCTGATACACCGTTGTGCTGTGGTGTATATGGAGGAGTCAGCTGAGAGAGAATCCCAATCTCTTTTAGGAAGTCCAGGAATTCATTGCTTAAGTATTCTCCTCCTCGATCAGATCGAAGGATTTTAATACTTTTTCCGGTTTGGTTCTCGACTTCTTGTTTATATTCTCTAAATTTCTCAAAAGCTTCTGATTTGTGATTCATCAGGAACACATATCCGAATCTAGAGAGATCGTCAGTGAATGTAATGAAGTACGAAGAACCATCCCTGGCATGTGTAGACATAGGACCGCATACATCACTATGTATCAGTCCCAAGAGTTCGGTAACTCTTTCTCCGTGTCCCGTAAACGGAGCTTTGGTCATTTTGCCTTTGAGACATGACTGGCAAGTGTCATAGGATGAAAATTCAAACGGATTCAAATATCCATCCTTATGCAACTTAGCCAGTCGTGTCGCATTGATGTGACCCAGTCTACAATGCCACAAAAAGGATTCATTCATTTCAGAACTTTTCCTCTTGTGTGTGTTAGTTATGCTCAGAACTGTTGATTGATTTAGAACATAAATGCCATTGCACAACGTGCCTGATCCAACCAACTTTTGGTTACGGAAAATGTTCATAACATTGTTCTGTAATACAAAATTATATCCCTCTTTACTTAATAAAGAAACTGATATAATGTTGCATATCAGGTTCGGCATGTAATAGCATTCGTTCAGAACCAATGTATTACCAGTTGGTAACACAAGGTGATATTCCCCGACAGTCTTAGCTGCAACAATTGCACCATTTCCAACTCTAATGTCTTTATCACCTTCTCCAAGTTCTCTACCTTTTCTAAGCCCATGTAACTGATTACATATATGGGATCCTGACCCGGTATCTAATACCCAGGACGTGGGGCAAATGGAGAAACAGTTCTCTGTAACGAACACACCCGAAGAAAATGCATCAACATGTACTTTCTTCAATCGGGTGGCATGGGAATCCTGGTATTCCCCTATATCCTGTTCAGTCCTATAACCCTTATAGGAAAGAACGGAACCAACGTTCCCCAGCACAGTATAACATGCGGGTTCGGTCAATACATCCATATTATTATCTTTATTAAGGCATGAAATGGTCGCTACCTGAAGAGAGAGAGAAGAAAACACTTTAGCGTAAGCTCGTGCAAGATCAGATTGGTTATTATCTTATCTAATCAGGATGGCTCCCACTGGTTTTTATCAAATCTTCCTTCAAACCCTAAAAGGAAAGACTAGCCGGGATTAATTACACACTACAAGTTCGCCAATCTTTCAGCCAGGCCAGTGTCGGTACTTTGAGGGAGGTCCCCCGTGCTTTCGCACGAACCTAATTTCTGTAAACCTCGTTTTCCCAGAGGCGTAACCTCGTTAACACCTTTCTAGACACCTACTTGATCGGCTAATTGTAATGTGTAAAACTCTCCCAGGAGTAACTCTTACTCGCAGTGGGTATCGGGATCCAACTATCTCATAGAAGGTATGCAATCTCATTGCAAATTTCAACACTTGAAATTCCCGATAATATTTTGCCCATAGCGTCCTATGACCTTGACGCAGGCCAACAAATCACAGCGCGCTAGTCAAGTTCAACCCGTCATTTCCTGATTGAATTAAACCCACCCGCACGACCCTTAACGCAGGCCAACAAAGTCGTACGACTACCCTAATCCAACATGCATCATATGCATAAGCAGATAAATACTAGTTAGCTACCGCACACTACGCCTTGACGCAGGCCAACAAACGTAGCACGAATACTAACTACTACTTATCTGAAATGACGGAGGGCTACGACAGGTTTTTCTGAAAACCTATTGCGTAATGAACTTGATATCGTTGTAGAATCAAAATGAAGTTTTGAAATGGAGTGATTTTGAGGCTTTTCTAGTTTTGCTAAAGGAGTCACTCCCGGTGAAGGGATCTCGGTCCTTTCCTCGTCGAATGAGGTGCGGGATATATCATATATATCACTGTGCAAAGTAAAAACTCTTAAAAGCAATCAATAACCAAACCGAGTGTGTAGCATCTGCCAGTTATTGCTAAAGGAGCCACTCCAGGTGAAGGGATCTCGGTCCTTTCCTCATCGAATAAGGTGCAGGATATATCACATATACCGCTGTGCAAATCAAGAACTGTAGCTACCTGTTTTGTTTAAAATTTGATTCTACAACATCTTAGGTTTCTTTTCTTTCATTAATCACATTAATGAAGTCCCATCATTTAAATACCTAAACATCACAGATAAATACGACGTACACTTATGCCATCCGCATTCGCCTCGATGTCCCCTCGTGCACCGTTAGGTTAGGTAACTAACGACAGAGCAGGGCAGGGCTAGTGCGGGTGCAAAACATAAGTAACGTCTATATAATATATCATATATACTATATACTGTATCTATCACAGAACATCACATGATCACATCACAGATATCACAGCAGAAGAAACATATGAAATATTGGATATACTAGGACGTCCGTGTTTTCAATACGTGCCAGTATAAAACACGGATTCCAC
Organism: Agapanthus africanus; assembly: GCA_030015575.1. Classification (NCBI taxonomy): domain Eukaryota; kingdom Viridiplantae; phylum Streptophyta; class Magnoliopsida; order Asparagales; family Amaryllidaceae; genus Agapanthus; species Agapanthus africanus. The sequence goes on from CM057338.1 coordinate 748,677,728, forward strand.
GGTCGTGATGAATAGCCAATCCCACACCCCTAGACCCCTACGAGAGCGGCAAGCAACCCTGCCAATTCTAGAGTTAGGAGACCCGGACTCGACTCCTCGAGTTGGTCTCCCACTGGACCCCAGAACCCGGTTACTTGTGCTCCCCTCCTTGGGTCTATCCTAATGCGGAAAAGTAAATAATATACAAAAGGTGACAACTTCCGCAACCTGGAAGTGCCCCAAATAATCAGAATATTACATACAAGTTTTTACATGAATGAAAATGAAAAACACTCATCTCACATAAAAAACCCCGGCTATTCAAACACGACGATCCAATATAACATATCCAGCAACACATAACATCACATGTCATCAACGTAAGTAAATATGCGCATCCCAATTGTCGTTGACATATAGCAACGAAACCGGCGATATGACATATTACACTTACGGTCACAGAAAAGAAAGTGTAAAACTACAACAGTTGGAATCCGCAACCTCTTTAGACATCACATGCCTAACACTTATTAACCCCGCATTTTAGTCCCATTATCGAAAACTCTTTTCAATATGAAGTGAGACTAAATCGCTAGATTTATAACATTCATTCAGTTATCTCATAACTGTTTGTGAATTCCAATTATTGTATCACATTCCAGATAAACAGAAAATGTTAAACTTTCCGATCCAACAGTCGAATACCCAAGTTTTCCCGATACAGCTCAACACATGAAATAAGTCTAACAACATTCAGTTCGTGCCTCAGTACCAACGGTCCAGCCGTAGAAGGGTCAAGCCAACGCCTCACATGTGGCACGCCGTACTGCCCCAAACCCGAAGGTTCAAAGGGCTGTTCAAGACGGTCACATAATCGAGTTAAGGTTTGTTGTCTTCTAGAGGGTCCATCGCGTTACTTGCACTAATTAGAACATCGTTAAACTACGGAAAAATCCAACACTTGGAAATTTCCCGACAGGGGAAAAGTTGGGTATTTATATCCGGTCGAACTTTTTAACAAATTCAAAAAATTATCCGGAAATACCCAAAGACGAAGTTTGATAATCCGGTCGAAACACCGAAGCTCCAAAAGAACCCCAGAAAATGCAACTCTTGAATAAATTTTAAAAATTCCCAGGAAAACCAGCACTGGAAAATAAGAATTACTGTGCAGAATTCTTTGTTTAATGAGGCCGTACGGCCGCGGAACCGCCGCATGAGCCATGCTCATGCCGCGGAACCGCGGCGGTTTGGTGGATTTGGGCTGTCGAATTTCACAGTAACTCTTAGAATCACCTTCTGATTTTTCTGCATATTTTTAATTTGGAAAAATCCCAGATTTTAGAAGATGTACAGAGAGAATTTTGTGAGTTAGGGTTTCGGTTCGTTCGGACTTCAAACTCCGTCTAGACTTCGCCTAAGGCTCTAGCCAGGCTCTGATACCACTGTAGGGTTCCTAGGCACTTTCAAGAGGTCTCACAAAGCATTAACCATGCCAAATTAAAATTTTACGGTGCCGAGAAACCCTAGACTACGGATCGTCGGCTAGAAGTTTAGGCGAAAAGATAAGCTAGTTAACTACTTAACTAAAAGTTAGATGCTACAACCTTTGAAGATCCAGTTCTCCACTTCCTTTGCTCCACGTGGGTGTCCTCTCGCTGTCCATCATGAATCCCGAACTCATTCGTCGGCTTCATCGGAGAAACGGGCGAGCTAGGTCGTCGGCTTCGTGTCAAAGACGATCTACGTCGAGGCATCACAAGTTCAAGCTCCGACTTCACAAAGTTGTGAAACTTATGAAGAAAACACCCAAAACAACTTGGCAAGAGGTAGAGGGTGAAGAAATAGAAGGTGGGTTCACTTTAGAATTGGATTTCTCTCACTAGAACTCAAGTTGCCATTGATGGCATCAAGGTTTCTATCTTGAAGAAGAAGGAGAAGCTCAAGCTAGTTTATGATAAGGTTAATTTAAAATGAAAAAGAAAACCATACTTATCATATCCTAACTTGGGTTAAGTGTAGAGAATAGACCATGGTAAGTGGATGGGTTAGGGTTAAGCATGAAGACAAAATGGTCTCTTTGGTCAAAGCTTCATGAAGCTTCAACAAGCTTCATGACAAAAACAAACCATTTTATTTTCATTTATCCAGTAAAATAAATAAAGAAATGAATAAATAAATGATAAGGCAAAACCCTAATTATCATTTAACCATGGTTTAATTCTTCACACTTAACCAAATGATCAAGTATCATCAAACATGATACATATATGTGCACAAAAGTATATCACATATACAACTTGCACATCAAGTGAGAAAATCCGTATAAAGTGAACCAACACTAGTTAATGCAAAGTAATATATCAAATATATAATTATACATTAAATCATTAAATCAACATTTGATTCAATGATCCGGTCATGTCGCACATAACCGACTAGTATTCAATGTATCGATTTATCGAATCAATGATTCGATAACTAGGTCATATCGAATATAACCATTCGAAACATTTATCGCGAGAATGAAATGCGGTTTCACATACACGCATTATTCTCGCTCCCGCACATATCTCATATGCGCTCCTATTTTGTTTCGTTTGAGCCAGGAAACCTCTGTGTACGACTCTAAAGACTCGTCAATACGCCGGTAGCAGATGATGATCATATCAAGCACCTACAAGCCGCAAGCGGTCTGCTAAACGTAACGGCCATCCGGGTATTGAGCTATCAGAAGATCGACGAGCTAGCCCGCTCACACTCCTGTGAATCCAACCAGTAACACTTACCGTACAGTCCGGTCTGTTCGTCTGATACGTCGCATATCAAGTCTAGGGATGGTATACGTCAGATCCCAATAACCGATAAGTCGTGCCGATGTGAGTCTCATAACGGGTCGAGAAACTACTGGTAACACTTACCAGCAAATCTCTGATCAGCCCTGGCCAGGGACTTCCCTGTTACGGCCAATCGAGCACAGCGCAACATCAACCCCCAATACCGGGAGAGACGAAACCCCTCCTATCGCTCATTGCCTCCATGTGACTCGGGACTGTACCCAAAGACCACCGTTTTGCACGCCCTCATGGACGTGGTAAGGTGGAGATCAAAGCACAGTGGGAATCACACAAGACTCTATGACGATCTCGGGTCTACAGACTAACCTGTACAAGTGTCATCTGAGAACTGCCATCTGACGTGAGGTATAATACCATCTGGGAGTTCTCGGCGAGTCCGTACAGTGTACCCAGTCTCCACTGAGCACCCGTATACCATCTCTGATGTCAAACACCAATGGATATGGGATCATCCATCGCCCATCTCATGGGTCGAGAAGCGTATACGCTAGTCTACACTGGTATATCGATGCCCTGTCTCGATACACCCACGACTAGGGACCTCGAAGGATGTACTTATGGACTACCATGTCCCCACTAAAATGATCTGCATCATAGTCCAGGTAGTCATGTACACAACCTAAGGGCTTTACCAACATGTAACTTTAAGACAGTTTAAAGAGACAAGTGTACATGTTAAGATAAGGAGTAACCAGATAGCATACTATCATATCGAGCAAGAAAGTCATCTCTATATATGTCCAAGCATCCAATATAATATACATTATCTGTACAATACTGGCCTCTAGGGCATACATACAACTAACACATATTTTCTTTGAGTGCTACAGTAGTGCTTGGGGCCCACTTCGGTAAATTTGATCGATCGAAAATTTTAAACATGTTAGTTCACAGTATTTACATTATATCTGCGACCGTGAATGTCATTTGATCGGTAAATCCTGTCTAACTGCTATAGCCCTTTTAGACGGATTTGCGAACGTGACATTCACGTTGATGTTCTGTGTTATGCTGTGATGTTGCGGATTGGTCGTGGGAATAGCCTGGATGCAATGTTAGTACAGTTTTGGTATTTTTATGTACCTTTGATATTGCGGGGAGAGCGTCCGACATGTGGACTGCCGTCGCTGCCTGTTTGTATATTATTCTTTTGGGGCACGACCGGGCTGAGGTCGATGTACCCGTTGCATGTATATTTTACTTTCTGTATTAGGATTACCCCAAGGTAGGGTGCACGGATAGACGGGTTCTAAAGGGCAACGAGCCCGCATCTCATGGTATTGAGACGAAGGGGGCTTTACTCTAGAATTAGCGGGCTATTCGCCGCACTCGTAGGGGGTACCGGTTGACCCAAGGAGGGGTGCCCAAGTTACCGGATTCCGTGAAGTGCTGGGCGGTCCATTCACATTGTTGAAGGGGACTGCCTCGCTTCAGGTTTTGGCGGGTAACTTTCCGCTCCCGTAGGGGTCTAGAATTTCATTGCACAAGCTATCCACACGACTAGGGGAACGTCGGGTTTCAGTAGCGGCTCTGTGAAACCCGGGGATCCTAGATATCTGTATTGTTCTGTGATGCTTATTACATTTCTGTGATGTTGCATTTTATCACGCCTTGAGCGAATATTATATATTGATATATATACTAGTAGATGTTGTATATGTTTTGCATCCGCGCTAGTCCTGTCCCCGCTCTGTCGTTAGTTAAGTAACCTAACGAGTAATGACGGGACCCAGTGGCGAATGCGGATGGCATATACATACATCATTATTTTCGTTCTTTATTGGTGTGATCAATTGATGGGACTGCGTTGATTCGGATCCATGCAAGCTAAACAAACTTATTCTGATTTTGTTGGAACATTTATCAAAAAGCTGTTATTGCAAGGACGTTCACTTTTGTTTTGCACAGTGGTATTCAGTTGGAATATCCTGCACCTCAGTCGACGAGGCAAGGGCCGAGACCCCTTCACCGAGAGTGACCCCTTGGACAGAAGTTTGCATTAGGGTAATAACTTCACTATAGTCGATTATTTTTGCTTTGCATCGTGGTATTCAGTTGGAATATCCTGCACCTCATTCTACGGGGAAAGAGCCGAGATCCCTTCACCGGGAGTGACCTCTTTGGCAAAGGTTTTCGCCACTATATTTTTATAAAAAGCTATCCGGTTCCTTCAATGATATCAAGTTTATTACGTTAAAGGATTTTCGCCAAAAACCATTTGCAGCCCTCCGTCATTTCAGAAAGATAGGACTTAGTATTCATGCTATGTATGTTGGCCTTCGTCAAGGCAAAGTGTATGGTAGCTATTTGTTACTTTTCTGCAGCATAGATAGATGCGTTGGTTTGGGACAGTCGTACTGCCTTGTTGGCCAAAGTCAAGGGTAGGTACGGGTGGGTTCAAATCAACTTGGATAATGACGGGTAGAACTTGACATGTGACTTATGATATGTTGGCCTTCGTCAAGGTCATAAGAGCATGGGGAAAAAATCACATCGGGAGTTCCTAAAGAAACTGAAACTTGCCAGATATGCGCATACCTTCAGGAGTGTGATAACGTGAGCGGATTCCTTCACGTTATCATGCGATGATAGTTGGATCCCGATTCCCACTGATGAGTTAGTTTACTCCTCGGGTGATCCCGACTAATTCTTCTTTCAGGTTTGGAGGAGATTTTGACGTTACAGTGGGTGGTTTCCTGATTAGATAAAGTGATAACCATTCTGATCTAGGTTAGAGTGCACGCTGAGAGTTTCTTTTCTCTCTCTCTTTGACAGCGACCATGGCCCGACCCTTGACTATGACTCAGTGACCAAAATTAACCGAACCTTCTTAAACACTGGCTTTTGGATTGTCAGAGTTGCATACCTCATTGTCACTCCTGCTTTTACCCTTTTCTCCAGGACACCCCATATTAGTACGAACGTCCACTTCCATTGGATAAAACTATCGTATGGTTATATACGAACTCGAAGGAATTTATCGAGGATGGTTTCCGGTTCTGGAGAAAACGTATAGGATTATTCAGTTGTCTTTTCCTTTTACCTTCTCTCAGGTTGTGAGTGCTCCTTGGATTAGGGCAGTACACCCATTACGCAAATTGGATAGTCTTCTTCCAAACCATAGGCAGGTGTCGATCGGTAGGGAATGAAGAAAACAAATTAGCCTAAAGATGGTGTACATAAGGTATTATGTAAAGACAAATAAAGGGATTAGAAGGAGGGCAAAGTAAATTGCGACTGCTATTCACGACCAAACCAAGTATTTCTTCGCCAATCCTACATCACCTTTGTATTTCTCCAGGACACTCCGTATCACTACGAAGATCCACAGTTTATTGGATACTCCATCGTATGGTTATATACGAACACAAAAGGAACTTGTTCCAGTTCGGGGATGGATTCTGGTTCAGGAGAAATAGGAATAAGGTTTATTCTGGTGTCTTTTATCTTCACCTTCTCTCGCGTTGCGAGTGCTCCTAGGATTAGGACAGTACACACATTATGCTTATTGGATAGTCTTCTTTCAAACCATAGGCTAGTGCCGAACGGTAGGGAAGGAAGAAAACCATTTGGCCTAAAGGGATGTACAGAAGGTAATGACTAAAGACATATGAAGGGATTTGGAGAGATGGCATAGAAATATACGGTTAAAGTTGTGAATCTGGATAATGGAAGATGCATTACTAGGAATACCCGGATACCCCATCGAAACATTTCAATGTTTCTGTTTCACTGTGTACTGTTAAAAGAAAACTGATTTCCCAATTAGCCCTTGCTCTAGGGTATGTATTTACCAAGTATGATTCTCACATCTGTATGGTTTTACAGATGATGAGTGGGAGTAAGTTATTGGGAATTGGGTGATTGTCCTCATTATATCGGAATTCGTTGTAATTGGTGATATTTAAGGAAGTCACCTGGGTTGTTTGCCGGACGGCAAATATTTGGTTTTGAATATCCGCTGTTATGCACCAATTTCAAATTGATACATCTGTACGTTTATTTTTATAGAGTGAGATATACCTTTTTGAAATTATGTCCATTACATTTACCTATATCTGTGGATGGTTAGGTAAGGAGCATTAAAACAGCGGTGTAATTCTTCTTAACCATAGGTACAGTTTTCAACCTACGACACACAGGGAATGAGTTATCAGACTCAAGGTACTTATACAGAGTATTGTATGTTGTCCAGCGTCCATGAAGACAGAGGGGTTGGTTCTCGTACTATATTCGGTTTACTTGTGACTTCTCTAGCTCTTAGACAAGTGTTTCATAGAGATACAAGATCTATATTTTAAGAAGTTATAGGTATATGAATAAAGTAGAGAACCAGGTATTGCAAGTATCAGGATTCTTCAAGATGATCGAAGATGTAGATACTTGTTTATGGTATTCAGTTGATAGTAATGATTAAGAGAACTTGCTTCTCTTTCAGGTTACTCATAATTGGAAGCATTCCTATGTTTAGTAATGCTGATCGGCCTCTTTCTATTTAGTTAACATGCACTGGAGACGGCTGCATGATTTGAATCCGGTTCAATTAAATCAGTGCCTCTGGTTCAATATTGGATATAGAATAGTTCATATCTTAACGATGTTAAGGTACGGGGAGTTGTCCGGCTTATGTTTAAAACCAGACTCTGGATAACTCAAGGCACGTTTCTGTAATGGTTGTTTGTGGGTTGACCCAGGCTATGACGACGGTTGACTTTCTACCATCTGGAAGATCAATAGTGATATTGTTCTTGACTCGCCACAGTTTTAACAAAAATGGATTTTTTCAGAAAACAGTAGTGGGAGTATGGTAGAACTGGAAGTGATTCCAGAACCGCAGACGATTAATGAAAATTTAATAAGAACCTAAAGATTCAATTTGGTTTGACATTCCATTGGCCACTCCGCAGATACGGTGGGTAACCTCATGCACCCGAGAGGTACTCCAGTAGCCTCAAGGACGGTGACAGGGAGGTTCTTGTTTACCCAGACTTGCCATTTTTTGTTGTTCCAGGCTACAAGACCCGGCAGGAGGATGAGTATAGCGTCGTTCTAAACTAGCTTTAGAAGTGTACGTGTATATGACTCTGCCAGAGGGTTGTCGTAGTCAGTGGGAGCACCGGAAGCATTGGTGAACAAGTGGCTTATGTCTATTTATAGACTAAAGCAGATGTAGCGGAGATAGATCATCTATTTCTGATATGACAGTCATACATTTGACTTCATCAGAATAGGGGATGGATCTGTTAAGAAGGTAGTATGGTGTGATGTCCTGGTATTTGGATGACATACACAGAGTAGGAAGTGATGTTCCTATACTACGATCGGTTATACTTTGGTTGTCACACAGTGGTTTCTCCACATGGGACTTGGATATAATATCAAGACATTCTGGTTACTGGATCTATGGTTTTAGATCTGAATTTGGATAGTTTCCCAATCAGGGTACTTAGACAGCATTCTGAAGGTGTTTTAGAATGGACGACTCCAGGTACGGTAGTGTACCTGCAGGTGATGGAGTCACCCTCTCTAAAGGTGTCTTACAGACTAAAGTGGAGAGGGATGTGCATGATTGGCAGATCACTTGCTCAGGCAATTGAGTCAATCATGAGATGTCAAGTACCACACCAGATGTTGTTTTTACAGTAGATGCAATAAGTTGATATTAATCCAATCCTGCAGAAACGTTCGGAAGCAATTTTAGAACATAAGTGGATGTTCTAGGGATATGACAATGACAACCTCATTCTGGAGACAGCTATCATTCCAGGCTTCCAAGGTGACCTGGATGACAGAGTGACTGTCAGAGTTATAGTTTTCCCTCTGACGAGGGGCAGTATTTTGGACAGGTGATTCAGGTGGATACTGAGGGAGGCATGGCGCTGGATACTGCTTAAGTTCCGTTGACGATACAGTCTAAGAAGTTTGGATTTGGAGTTCATTTATGAGCTAGGTCCCATCAGATATCCAGACATATTCTAAGACATGTATTGCTCAATTCGGGAGATGGCTTTCTCCGCGAACTTGAGATAAAGAGAGACATAGAAAGAAACATCAAGGCGGATCCACTCACTGAGGCTATTCCTCAAACACATTAGTTTTGCAAATTGGTTTTGTGAGACTGATTTGTAGAGGAGTTGGGTGTTCGGTACTACACGGACTGTGAGTATGCGACATCGCAATAATTAGCCTTGAGTGCAAGTGGGAGATTGTTGGAGATAGTGCCCTCAGAGTCAATTATTGGATCACAGGCACGTGATTGCAATGATTGATAGAGGACCTATCCCGATAGGACAGTCTTACTTAAGATGATAGCATGCTATCTGGTTTATCTTTGTCATCGTGTACTGCTTTAGGTGACCTTACAGGTCACTATTGCGCGTTGATAGAGCCCCTAGGATTCTTGCTTGACTGCCAGCAGTATGAGGACGATCATATACGTTGGAGCTGGTAGTCTGTAAGCACATCCTTAAAAGGTCCCTAGTCGTGGGAGTTTCGAGACAGGGCATCGATACTCCAGAGTAGACTAGTGTATACAGTCGAGACCCCGACGAGGGGCGGTGGCCGGTCTCACAAGCCACTGGTGTCAGCTGGTTCACAAAAGATGTATACATGTGCTCATTGGGTTATGGGTACACCGGACAGGACTCACCGGGAACATGCTAGTTGGTCTTATACCTGACGTCAGATAGCAGTTTCCTGGTGACATGTGTACAGGTTAGTTCATCGACCTGAGATCGTCATTTGTCTCGTGTGAGTTCCCACTGTACTTTGATTACTACCCTACCACGCTCAAAGGAGACGTGCAAACAGGTTTTAGTTGGGTACAGTCCCGGGCCATATGGAGGCAGTGAGCGGATCTGCAGGGGTTCGTCACTCCCGGTATTGGGGGTGAGGTCGCGCTGTGTCTAGGAGAGCCATTACACGAAGTCCTTGGCCAAGGCAGAAAATTTACTGGTAGGTATTACAGTAGTATCTCAGGGTGTTCTGGGCAACACTCCAACACGACTTGTACCGCATTTGGGGGTCTGACTTTTACCAACCCCTAGGCTCGCCATGCGATGCTCATAGACGAACGGACCGGACTGTACGGATATTGTCACTGACAGGCTCAGTAAGGTGTCAGGATGAGTTCGCTCATCGTCGTCCCTTTTGGTCAATACCTGGTAGCCCATTACGTATGGATAATATCTCTGACGTGCTAGTGGTTAAATCCACAGCCAAAGTATTGACGGGTCTTTAGAGTCCCCCACAGACCGTTTCTCAAGTTTCGGGCGAAACGCTGTAGAGGCCATTTGGAGATATGCCAGGGTTCGATCATGTACGTGCGGTATTGCACGGATCATTATCGGATGGATAATACTAGCGGGCTTTGGTTTAAGCCGGATCCTAGTACTGTACAGTGTAGATTTTGTCTCATTGCATTTGTATTCGGTCGGAATACAAATGCGGGTATGTATATACAGTCACGGGATTTTCCTGTACTTTATTACGGGATCAGTGTTTTGGAGTTGCCAGTTTGCTTTCCGTTTCGGCCATTTTCCTTTGTATCTTTCTTTGGCTGAAAAATGGTGGAGGGGGTTATTTGCAATTGTGCATTTTATTATGGAGAAGACTTTTAGCACATGATAGCTTCAAGATGGTTCCACCATCTTTTGGCTTCATTTGTTCATCATGACTTGATTTGAGAGGTGATGGGTTTTTCGTTGTTGATTGGGTTGTGATCATTGTTTCTTATCATGATCAACCTTTTTCTCTCTCTTGGATTATGGCTTCCCTCCCCCTTGACTTTGCTCCCTCTCTTATTCAAAAGAGCATGGCCGGCCAAATGAAGAAGAGGGGCTGTCCAAATTTTGGTGTGGCATTTTTGTTCTCTTCATTCTTGCAAAAATCGCATAGCTCCATCTCCGAAAGTTCACCTCATTCCTCCACCAAAATGGCAACTTAAACAACCCCTTTGAGACATAGCCTACTACACTTAGCCTACAGCATTTCTTGGACACGTCGACTCGCCAACTTCGTACCCGAGTTGCCTCGGTCCAGAGGTGGGAGCCCGTAAAAGAACACGGCAATGTGGTGCCCTTCCGACGAGGAGATGAAGACCGGAGATTCCGCGGGGAGATCAGGACGACGACGAGAAGACCGAAGGACACGGATCGCTCGGTATATCTCTCTACCCCTTCTCTAGTTAGCTAGGAGTAGGTTAATGGCCCGATCCGGGATTTTAGTGCGCGGTGGTGCCGGTTCAAAAGTTTAAAGAAAAGTATCATTTCCGCATTTTGGCCTCGTTCAGACGGCCGGGGCGCCGCCGTGCACTTACAGTATTGACCGAACCCGCTTATTATACTGAGCAAGGGAACGTTGGTCCCATTCTTCTTATAATTGTTATAAGACTGAGCAGGAATTAGGAGAATATTCAGATTCTCACGGCACCCAAACGAAGAACAAGGATGCTGATGCATCTTCTTCGGGTGTGTTAGTTATCAAGAACTGTTTCTCAGTTCACTCTACATCCTGGGTATTAGATACCGTATCGGGATCCCACATATGTAATATGTTACATGTGCTACGGAAAGGTAGGGAACTGGGAGAGGGTGATCATTCCATAAGAGTATGGAATGGTGCAAATGTTGCAGCTAAAACTGTTGGCGAATATCACCTTGTGTTACCAAATGGTAATACATTGATTCTGAACGAATGCTATTACATTCCGACCCTGATATGCAATATTATATCAGTTTCTTTATTGAGTAAAGAAGGATTTAATTTTGTAGTAAAGGATAATGTTATGAACATCTTCCTGAATCAAAAGTTGATTGGATCAGGCTCGTTAAATAATGGCATATACGTTCTAAACCAAACCACTGTTCTTAATGTACAAAACACATACAAGTGGAAGAGTTCAGAAATGAACGAATCCTTCTTGTGGCATTGTAGACTAGTTCATATCAATGCAACACAACTAGCTAAGTTACATAAGGATAGATATTTGAATCCGTTCGAATTTTCATCCTATGACACTTGTCGGTCACGTCTCAAAGGAAAGATGACCAAAACTCCGTTTAGCAGACACGGAGAAAGAGTTACGGAACTTTTTCCCCTTATACATACTGATGTAATGGGTCCCATGTCTACACATGCCAGGAATGGTTCCTCATACTTTATTACATTCACTGACGATCTCTCAAGATACGGACATGTATTCCTGTTGAAACACAAGTCAGAAGCTTTTGAGAAATTCAGAGAATATAAGAATGAAGTTGAGAATCAAACGGGTAAAAGTATTATGATCCTTCAATCTGATCGAGTAGGAGAATACTTGAGCAATGAGTTCCTGGACTATCTAAAAGAGAAATGATTCTCCTTCAGCTTACTCCTCCTTATACACCACAGCCCAACGGTGTATCGGAGCGGAGGAATTGCAACCTATTAGATATGGTGCGCTCTATGATGAGCACTGCTGAGTTGCCTAATTGCTTCTGGGGGTATGCGCTTGAGACAGCCATATACCTATTGAATAGTGTTCTAATCAAATCAGTGCCTACCACTCTATATGAGATATGGAATGGGAAGAGACCATCTCATAAACGAGTTATGATATGGGGTTGTCCGGCCTATGTTAAATAGAAAAATCCAGACAAGCTCGAGGCAAGATCAATTCTTTGCAAGTTTGTGGGATATCCAAGCAATTCATATGGATATCTTTTCTACATAAGTGAAGAAAAAAAGGTGTTTGTTGATCAACATGCCACCCTTTTAGAAAAGGAATTTCTTGTTAAAGAAATTAGTTGTAAAGAGGTAGTACTGGAAGAAGTCAAGGAGCACAAACTACGTCAGATGATTTGATAGAAGCAGAGGATTCAGTCGTTCCCAACGAACCCCAGCCTCTCCACCGATCTAGCAGGGTTCCTCATCCACCTGAGAGATGGTACGGTTTTCTCATTGATGGTGGAAGCGAGGATTGAATCATGGAAGATGATGACCCGACTAGCTTCGAGCAGGCCATCACGAGTGGGGACTCTATAAAATGGCTTGATGCAACGCGATCTGAGATAGAATCCATGTACACCAACAAAGTATGTACTTTGGAAGTTACTCCTGAAGGGGTAAAACCCATTAGGAGCAAATGGATCTTTAAGAAGAAACTTGCTGTAGATGGAAAAGTTGATACTTTCAAAGCTAGACTTGTTGCAAAAGGTTTTCGTCAACGACCTGGTGTGGATTATGACAAAACCTTTTCTCCATTGGCTATGCTTAAGTCCATCCGAATCCTACTTTCCATTGCTGCATACCATGACTACGAAATCTGGCAAATGAATGTTAAGACCGCCTTTCTAAATGGTGATTTAGAGGAGTGCGTGTACATGACTCATCCAGAGGGCTTAGTAGATAGTAGGAGCAGCGGAAAGGTGTGCAAGTTGCTTAAATCCATCTACGGGTTAAAGCAGGCATCGCGGAGTTGGAACATCTGTTTTGATGTTTTAGTCAAAGAGTTTGGCATCATCAAGAATGTAGATGAACCTTGTATTTACAAGAAGGTTGCAGAGTGTAAAGTTGTCTTCCTCGTATTGTACGTGGATGACATACTCTTGATAGAAAATGATGTTCCTATGCTGCACTCGGTCAAGTTCTTCTTATCACATAGATTCTCAATGAAAGATCTAGGTGATGCCTCCTGCATTTTTGGGATTAGGATCTATAGAGATAGATCTAAGCGGATACTGGGATTGTCCCAATCCAGGTACATTGATGCCATACTAAAGAGGTTTAGTATGGAAGAATCCAAACGTGGGAACCAACCCACGATCTCTGGGCTCACTCTCTCTAAAGAGATGTCTCCCAAGACTGATTTGGAGAGAGCTCGCATGCAAGGGATACCCTATGCTTCGGCAGTAAGCTCTATCATGTCAACGATGCTATGTACCAGACCCGATGTTGTATACTCACTATGTGTAGTGATTAAGTATCAAGCAGATCCAGGAGAGAGTCACTGGATAGCTCTGAAGAACATTCTCAAGTACTTGAGAAGGACTAAAGAGATGTTCTTGGTGTATGGTAATGGAGAACTCCAGGTGGAGTCCTTTACCGATTCGAGCATCCAAAGTGATAAGGACGACTCTGAGTCGCACTCGGGATTTGTCTTTACCCTAAATGGAGGGGCGGTTTGTTGGAAATGTTCTAAGTAAGAAACCGTGGCAGACTCGACGATGGAGGCTGAATACATCGCTGCCAAAGAGGCTGTCTGGATGAAGAAGTTCATCACTGAACATGGTGTTGTTCCGTCCAATGAGCATCCAATACCTTTGTATTGTGATAACAATGGAGCTGTGGCTTTGGCCAAGGAACCCAGGTCCCATCAGAAGTCCAGACATATTCTGAGGCGGTATCACCTGATCCGGGAGATAGTTGATCGCCGCGAGATCGAGGTCAGGAGAGTTGACACGAAGGACAACACTGCGGATCCACTCACGAAGGCCATACCCCAGATACAATTTGAGAGACTCTTCGGGATGTTGGGTATGAGACACTACAACAGCTGGCCTTAGAGCAAGTGGGAGATTGTTAGTTATATATATGCCCTAGAGGTCATTGTTGTACATATGATGTATATTATAGTGGATTCTTGGATATATATAGATAGGACTTTCTTGCACGATGTGATAGTATGCTATCTGGTTTCACTTTGTCTAAACATGTTGACTTGTATTGGTTTATTGTCTTGCTCTCACATGTTGATAAAGCCCTAAGGATATGTACTCGACTACTAGGACTATGATGCAGATCATACTAGTGGGGCCAGGGTAGTCCAAGAGTACATCCTATAACTATTCCTAGTCGAGGGAGTATCGAGACAGGGCATTGATACACCAGAGTAGACTAGCGTATACGCATCTTGACCCATATGATGGGCAATGGATGATCCCATATCCATCGGTGTTTGACATCAAAGATGGTGTACGGGTGCTCAGTGGAAACTGGGTACACTGAACAGACTCGCCGAGAACTCCTAGATGGTATTATACCTATCATGAGATAGCAGTTCTCTGGTGACACCGGTACAGGTTAGTTTGTAGACCCGTGGTCGTCATAGAGTCTTGTGTGATTCCCACTGTGCTTTGATTTCCACCTTACCACGTTCAAGAGAACGTGCAAAACGGTGCTTTTGGGTGCTGTCCCGAATCACATGGAGGCAATGAGCGATAAGAGGGGTTTCGTCTCTCCCAGTATTGGGGGTTGATGTTGCGCTGTGTCCGATTGGCTATAACTGGAAGTCCCTGGCTAGGGCTAATATGGAAATCTAATGGTAAGTGTTATCAGTAGTTTCTTGACCCGTTATGAGCCTCACATCGACACGACTTATCGGTTACTAGGGTCTGACATTCACCACCCCTAGATTGGATATGCGACATATGAGACAAAGAGAACGGACTGTATGGTAGTGTTACTGTTTGGCTCGACAGGAGTTATGACAGCTTCGCCGGTTTTCTTCTGATCGCTCAATACCCGGGTGGCCGTTACGTTTAGCTGACCGGTTGTGGCTTGTAGGTGTTTAATATGATCATCACCTACTGCCGGCGTATTGAGGAGTCTTATAGTCCCACACAGGAGTTTCCTAGCTCAGGCGAAACGATGTGATGAGCATATGAGATATGCACGGGGACCCGATTAAATGCGAGTATGTGATACCGTATGTTAATCGGGTGTTTTTCTATTGGTCGGGTCGTATGTGATATGACCGGTTTGTTAAATCAAGTGTTGATTTAACATTTGACTTTTAGTTTAATTCTTTATTTAAACCCTTTTCTTTGTTGAAGATGTATGCATGCTTGTATGCAGATGTTGATGTGTATGGACACATACATACATACATAGTATCATTGTTGATGATACACTAAATGGTGGCAATGCTAGACTCACATGGTTCACTAATATATATATATATATATTGTTTTTGGATTAAAAGGAAATGAAAATTAAATCATGGTTGATAATTATCCAAACTTGACTATTCTTTGAACTAATTCAAACCATGGTTTAAATTTCATTTGGACTTTAACTCAACACAATAATATCTAGATATTAGTTAACCATGGTTGGAGTGAGAATGATTAATATTCATTATTCATTCTCACTTATTTCATTGATCACAATAGAGTTTGAGCTCAAGCTTTGCCATTATCTTCTTCTTCCTCTCTCTCTTGATTTTTCATTTGAGTGAGTTATTAAAAAAGAAAGGGTTTTGATTAGAGAATACAAACCACCTCATCATTCTACACACATCTAGCCTATTTGTGCAGGGTATTTGCTATACTTCTTTCACAAATCAAGTAAAGCAAGGAGCTTTAGGCAAAGGGACTTCGGTTGGATCATCATGGACGAGGAAGGACTCTAGCAATCCGTTCCAAACTCTTAAAGTTCCAAGGAGTCACCAAGGGAGGTCTACAAAGGTTGTAATCTCTACACTTAGTGACAGAAGTCTTGATGTATGTGATATAATTGCCCTAAATATTCTAGTTAAGATTCATAGTTTGTTTGCTTTGCACCTCTCTAAATTTTAAAGTGGCGTGTGTGATACCTCCAAACCCTAGACTAGGTGCAAGCGAAACCCAACATCTACAAGGAATACTGCTATGCAAAGCAAAAACTAGAGCTACTCTTTTTGAAAATTTGATTCTACAACATCATTTTGGTTTCTTTTCATTCATTAATCTCATTAATGAAGTCCCATCAATTATGCTTCCTAAGCATCACAAAAGAAACGAAAATACAACGTACGCTTATGCCATACGCATCTGCCAAAGTGTCCCGTTATGCACAGTTAGGTTACTTAACTAACGGTATAGCGGGGCGGGACTAGCGTGGGTACAAAACATAAGCAACGTTTATTATATATCATATATACAATAATAAAGCATTCGTCTCATGCATATAAAGTGATCACATCACAGAATATCAGCAGCAGAAGATAACATATGAAATTTCGGATATACTAGGAATCCCGTGTTTTAAGTTAAGCCAGTATAAAACACGGATTCCACGGTCGCGATGAATAGCCAAACCCACATCCCTAGACCCTTACGAGAGCGGTAAGAAACCCTACCAATTCTAGAGTTAGGAGACCCGGACTCGACTTCTTGAGATGGTCTCCCACTGGACTCTAGAACCCGGTTACTTGTGCTCCCCGTCTTGGGTCTTTCCTAATGCGGAAAAGTAAATAATATACAACAATGATGACATCATCCGCAACCCGGAAGGGCCCTAATAAAAGAATATTACATACAATTAATTTTACATGAATGAAAATAAAAACTCTCATCTCACTTAAATCCTCCGGCTCTTCAAAACACGACGATCCAATATCACATATCCAAGCAACACATAACATCACATGTCATCAAATAGCTAGACGATGTTAAACATTCCGATCGAATCAACAAACACCCAAATTTTCCCGAAAAGCTCAACACTTGAGCGCAGTTCAAAAATACTCAGAACATGCCACAGTACCTATGGACCAACCGTAGAGGGGCCAACCCTTGCCTCACCAATGGCGCCGCGGAATTACTGCAAACCCGAGGGTTTGGCGGCGGTTGTTACGGTCATAGAATCGAGTTAGGGTTTCATTCTTCTAGAGGGTCAATCGAATCACTTACATGATATTTGAGTGTTCTTTAACTTGGAAAAAATCCCACTTTTGGAAAATTTTCCGGCAAGGGTTAAAGTGGGTATTTGATATCCGTTCGAACTTTTTAAAAACGTCTAAATAACCCGAAATATAGTTAGAATTACGACTACGAAACACTCCGAATTGCGTTTATAGAAAATCCACATCTCATGAAATTTTTAGCAAAAACAAACAACGCCTGAAACACTAAAACCCAGAGACCAGAACACTGAAAAAATACGAAGCCCGGAAAACACTGTTTGTCCGGCTTGCTCGGTTTTTGGGTGTATGTGCTTGGGTCAAATCTGCCCAAATGAGTTTGTATTTGTTCAGTGTTCATATTACATCAAATGTAACATTCTGCAGCAGTTTAAAAAAAATTTCGACGACTTTAAAAATTGACAGAAACTGTGTTTTAGTGTTTCATGTTTCGGAGCAGTTTCTGTTTCGTAATCTAACAAATATTGTCTAAGTATTTAGGTTGGCTCTGATACCACTATTAAGTTCCCTAGTACGACAGCAAGGTTTAGGGAGGCATTGTCCATGCCATTTTCAAAAAATTGTCATGCAAAACAACCATAATCCTATAATTTTTAACTAGAGATTTAGAAAATACCAAATGTAAACTACTTTACATCTAGAGAACAAGAATACAACCTTTGTAGACGGTCCATCTCTTCACTTGCTCCGTGTAGTAGTCCCGTGACTCCACTAAGATTCTCTTTAGACTTTGAACGAGCTTCCTCCGATGACCTTCGTGCCGAAGATGATCCACACGAAGACCCTCAAAATCAAGCTATCTTTACACTAAACTCTTTACCGTATGAAACACGCTACACTTGATCGCTAGCCAAGTGCAGGATGATGAAGTAGGGGCTGTTAAGAGCTCGCTAGTTTGTGTTCAAGCTTCATGATTCATATCACATGTAAGGGTTGAAGCTTGAGCCATGACAAGAGAAGGAAGAAGAATCTAGAGAGCAACTCAAGAAAATTGGCTAAGTGTTGAGAATGAGCTAGAATGAATGGAAACTCTTGACCCTTCACGCATTCAAGCATGGAATTATGCAATATAAAATTGCAACCATACTTGAATAGTGAGTCAAGATGAATAAACAAAAGTTAATCCCATGCTTACAACCATGCTTCCACTTTCCACCTCAATTCTATTTTCACAAAATATAAATTTAAATGCCATGCTTCATTATTTTATATATATATATATCATATATCATATATATTAATATATACATAATGAAGAGTAATTAGTGAGCTAATGATATTAGTTCAGATATAATTATATCACATATAATATATATCACATTATTAAATCAACACTTGATATAATAATCCAGTTATATCATATATGACCGACTAATATCATTTATCTGTATATCACATTATCGAATGAACACTTGATTCGACAATCTGGTTATATCACATATAACCAAACCGATAACAGATGACTGCTAGATTACAATACGGTATCACATACTCGTATTTAATCAGGCCCACACACATATCACATTTGTGTCTTACTTCATTTCGCTTGAACCAGGGAACTTCTGTGTGGGACTCTAAAGACTCGTCAATACGCCAATAGTAAGTTATGATCACATCAGTCACCTACAAGCCATCAGCGGTACTAGCTGGACATAACGGCTACCTAGGTATTGAGCGATATGAAGATCAACAAGAAAGCTTGTCTATAGTCTCCATGAAGCCTTTCAGTAACACTACCGTACAGTCCGGTCTTTTCGTCTGATATGTCACATATCATGTTTAGGGGTGGAAATCGTCAGACCCCTGTAATGTGATAAGTCATGCCGATGTCTGGCCTATAACGGTTCGAGAAACTACTGATAACACTTATCAGTAAATATCGGCAGCAGCCCTAGCCAGGGACTTCTAGTTATAGCCAATCGAGCATACCGCAACATCAACCCCCAATACCGGGAGGGACGAAACCCCTCCTATCACTCATTGCCTCCATACGACTCGGGACTGTACCTGAAATCCACCTTGCACGTCTTCTTTGAGCGTGGTAGGTAGGAAATCAAAGTACAGTGGGAGCCGCACAAGACTCTATGACGATCTGGGGTCTACAGGCTAACCTGTACCAGTGTCACCAGAGGACTGCTATCTAACGATAGGTATACTACCACATAGGTGTCCTCGATGAGTCCTGTTCAGTGTACCCAGTCTCCACTGAGCACCCGTATACCATCTTTGATGTCAAACACCAATGGATGTTAGATCGTCCATCGCCCATCATATGGGTCAAGAAGCGTATACGCTAGTCTACTCTGGAATATCGATGCCCTGTCTCGATATTCCCTCGACTAGAAACAATTAAAGGATGTAATTGTGAGCTACCCTGGCCCCACTAGTATGATCTCCATCATAGTCCTGGTAGTCAAGTGCATATCCTAATGGCTTTATCAATATGTGAGAGCAAGACAGTATAACAATACAAGTGTACATGTTAAGATAAAGAACAACCAGATAACATACTATTATGTCGAGAAAGAAAGTCATCTCTATATATATCCAAGCATCCATTATAATATACATCATATGTATAATAATGGCCTCTAGGGCATACAAATAACTAACACGAACATCATACATGTAGCCTATATGATTGAAACCCTACCGTAAAACCATACGGCCTCTACATCGCTTCGTATAAACCAGGGAAACCCTCCGTGTGGGACTCTAAAGGCTCGACAGTACGCCGGTAGTGGGTTTAAACACAAGCACGTCAGCGGCACTACCTGTACGTAACGGCTACCCAGGTATCTGTCGATAAGAAGGCCGATGAGCAAACTCATCAGAACTCCTACTGAGCCTATCTGTGACAATCTCCATACAGTCCGGTCTGTTCGTCTAAGAGTATCGCATATCGGGCCTAAGGGGGTAGTAACTGTCATACTACTAATAGCGCAATAAGTCGTGCCAGAGTAAAACCCAAAACACCCTGAGAAACTACTGGAGTACCTACCAGTAAATCTCGTTTGCCCTGGTCAGGGACTTTGTGTAATAGCTTACCGAACACAGTGCGATATCAACCCCTAATACCGGGAGAGAGGAATCCTATCTAACCACTACTGCCTCCAGTGCTTCAGGACTGCACCCAACCACTACCTATTTGCATGACTCATTTGAGCCGTGGTAATGTAGTAATCTAAGTACAGTAGGAACACACTCGAGACGAATAGTGATGTCAAGTCAATGGTCTAAGCTGTACTTATGTCACCTGGGAGCTGCTAACTGACGATAGGTATAATACCAACTAGCAGTTCCCATCGAGTCCGTCTAGTGTAACTCATAGCCCAATGAGAACCTGTTTACTATCTCTGGTATCGGATACCAATAGCTGCGGGACAGGCCACCTCCCCATACTGGGGATGAGAAGCGTATACACTAGTTTACTCTGGAGTATCGATGCCCTGTCTCAATAATCTTATGACTAAGGACAATCTTAAGGATGTGCCTATAGACTACCCAGCCCCCACTAGTGTCAGTGCCATCACAACGCTGGTAGTCAAGCAAAGATCCTAAGGGCTCTATCTGTTAGTGTATATGCCCTAGAGGCCATTACTATATCATACTAGTTTATATATTACTTAATGGAAGCTTGGGATATTCACAGTTGTATAGACAATCTTGCTCAAAATGGTAGTATGCTACTTTGTTTGTTTCTGCTTTAATATGTGCATATGTTTCTTTTAGCATATCGCTTATACATATTAGTGGAGCCCTTAGGATCATTGCTTGATTACCAGCGTTGTGATGGTACTCACACTAGTGGGGTCTGGGTAATCTACAAGCACATCCTTATACAGGTCCCCAGTCGTAGGATTATCAAGACAGGGTATTGATACTCCGGAGTAGACTAGCGTATGCGCTTCTCATCGCAGCAGGGGAGATGGTCTGTCCCACATCCATTAGTACATCGTACTGGAGATAGTATGCGGGTGCTCGTTAGGTTACGAGTACACTGGACAGGACTCGCTGGGAACTGTTGGTTGGTACTATACCTATCGTCAGGTAACAGTTCCCAGGTGACAAGAGTACATCTTAGTGCGTCGACTTGACACTGCTACTTCACCTCAAGTGTGTTCCCACTGTACTTTGATTACTACCCTACCACGGCTCAAAGGAGTCGTGCAAACAGGTAGTAGTTGGGTGCAGTCTCAAAGCACTTAGAGGCAGTAGCGGTTAGATAGGATTCGTTACTCCCGGTTTCGGGGGTTGATATCGCGCTGTGTCTAGGAGAGCCATTACACAAAGTCCCTGGCCAGGGCTAGCGAGATTTGCTGGTAGTTTTTCCAGTAGTTTCTCAGTGTGTTCTGTGCTACACTCCGGTTCGACTTGTACCGCTATTACGGGTCTGACGTTTACCTCCCCCTAGGCCCGACATGCGATACTCTCAGACGAACAGACCGAACTGTACGGAGATTGTCACATTCAAGCTCAGTAAGAGTTCGGATGGGTTCAATTCATCGGTCTTCTTATCGGCATCTACATGGGGACCGTTACGTACAGCTAGTACCGCTTGCGGCCTGTGGTTAAACCCACTGCCAGCATAGTGTCCAGTCTTTAGAGTCCCACACAGAGGGTTGTTCGCCTTTGGGCAAAACAGAGTAGAGGTCGCATGGTTTTGCGACGAGGTTCGTTTACAGCCGCGCACTTGTGCACATTTGGTGTCCGGTAAGTTAGTACTAGCGGGCTTTGGTTTAAGCCAGATCCAAGTATTTGTTTTGGGATTAGTTTTGTCTCATTGTATTCGTGTTCCTCGGAACACGGATGCGGGTGTGTATGCACAGTTGACAGAGGCAGAGGAACCTCATTAGGGTTGTTGACCGTTGACATTTTCTAAACCCTAATGAGAATGAGAAATATGATTAATAATATTAACTAAGGATAATAGTGCTATTGTTGAGGTTTGGTTGACCATTTGACTTTTGTTGACCATTTGACCATGATCATTTCATTTGCAAGATGCTTCTTGATTCTTGCAAATTGCATTAAATGTGAAATGATAATGGTCATTTCAGCTAACCATCACAATTTTCTTTAGTTAATATTAATATTATTATTATTCTCATATGAGAGCATGGTTGTATTATTCTAGCTCATTCTCTCTTGCTCTCTCTCTTTCATGCTTAGCTCTTCCTCTTCCTCTCTCAAAGCTCTCATCTTTCATGTGTTGAGAACCATGAGCTTGTGAGATAAAACCATCAAGACTTCTCTCTACTCATTCTAGGGTTCTTAGTTTAGCAAGACAAGCACTCTAGTTACCTCTTGGTTGAGGTTGGAGCTCAAGGTAGAGGCTTTCGGGTGGATCTTTCTTCGACAAAGAGAGGACGACGAGGAGGAGCCGTCTACACCACTCCAAGGAGCAAGCAAGAAGGAGGACCACAACAAGAAGAGAAGAAGTTCAAGATCTAGGTATAACCATCTAACATAGTGGCAAGAACTTGTTGTTAGATTGTTAGTTTTTGCTTAGCAAAGATCCTTTATGTTTAGTCCATGTTACCTTGTGTTAAAATTCCGTTTTTTACCTATTCCGTCTCCCCGTAAGCACCGGGGTGGGTAACGTAGAATTACAGTGGTATCACAGCCTAGCAAAACATCAACTAATAGGTTAGCAAAGTGTTTAGAACTTCGATCCGAAAAAAATCGCAAAATCCATCAAAAATCTTGTACTTTCTGTCGTTTTTAAAAACATGTCTAAAAAAATTTCCACACACCTGAAAAATACGTGCAGGGTTTTTTAGGAACACACAAGAAAATCGAGCCCACGACTCGATCAGACCGCCGCGGCAGCACGGCGAAACCAAGCGTTTCGCCGCGGATCCGCGGCCGAGTCGACTCGGTCGCGACTCGTTTTTCCTGCAGAGTGTTCAGAATGATGTTTTGTGATTTTTAAGATGATTTGTTTATGCCCAGATTCTTCAGAGAACAGTATTGTGTTTGGGGTAGTTTCAAATTGATATTTTGATCGAAGTACTATAAACTTTGTGTCACGACCCGAAAATACAGAACATGACCGGCACTTACACTACGAAACGTCTCGAGGCGTACGTAATCTAAGTAGGCCGAAAACCCAGAAATCCAAACCAAGAAAAGTGGTAGAGTGAAGGAAAACCAATTTAAATCAAGTAGTTTTAATAGCATAAGCCGAATTATGCGTTTTTAAAAACATCAAATATTTACTGAAAATTTCGGCAGAGTCTCCTTTGTAAATACTGGCCCCCAAACGGGATACAACATGAATAGTATACGAAATCAATAAAAGGCATCCCCAAGCGGGAGCTAGCTCTTCGTCAATCGACGGTCACAACCACACAAGCAATATAATATACAACGCCAAGGGCGAGGATCAAAACTCAACAGGAAACTCAAACAACAAGAAATCCACAGAAATATAACGCGCGATTCTAAGGTCGAAAGAATAACATCACTGGTCTCTATCTCAAGAATAAATATATGTTTGGTTGATGGAACTTCTAAATACAACAGAATAATAATATACAAGGTATATAATGAGGCGTACGATACAAATAAACCCACCTACTAGCAAAATCACCCGAAGGAAGCAGTTCCAGCAAAGCCGTAATGAAACCTGTACGACAAAACCTGCAAGAACTGTGGCACAACGGGGGTGAGTTGTCAACTCGTGAATAGAAAACATCTACGAACAGAAATCGCATGAACAACGCAATCCTAGGTCAACGATCATAATATATCCTCAAATATATAACCAGCAGCCTATAACAATGGCTAGGGTAAATATCTAACCCGAGTGTAATCCCATATGCCCGTGTCAGTGCCTCAGGTGGCAATATATCATATGGATGATGTATGAATGCATGAAACAGAATGCATGTACTGAAAAAACTGCTTTCATAAATTAGTGAGATTTCTGTATCTTTTTTTTTAAACGAGGTATCATAAATGAAATCAACATAAACAGTGCCTAGCATCGACACAAAACAAATATCAAAATACCTCGATATCTCTGTGTCGCAATCTCTGTACCTCAATATCTCAAATATCTCTGTATGTCTCAATCTCACTATCTAGGGCGCCGTCAGTCCACACCGGCCCCTACCATCAATCTCAAGACCACGACGGTATCCTCCGGAAATCCGACGCGTCGGGTAATATCACCGGTAGGTAGTGCTCCCCTGCCAGGCTCAACGTCAGCTACATGACCTTCTTGCCCCGGGATACCTTACCGGGCCCACCATGTAACCGAAACGGTTCATCCAACTCCTCGAATCGGGTCTCGAAATCCATCAGCAAACTCATGGTGGACGACTCATACACCATGGGAAAACCGCACTTTTCGTTAAAAAAAAAGAGAAAGAACTTTATAAGTGTTTTTGCGGTTTTCCCCCAAATCCAGGAAATCTCATGAAAATCCGAATCCAAATCCTCATTAGCATGTAAACCGTGAATATAGACATAAAAATCCATAAATGCGGCATATCAATGAATAATAACATGCATGAAATAGCAAGTAATATCTACAATGTCTAAACCAGCATATAAGGCAAGTACACTAATATCATGTCTAAACTATTAGCTAACAACCTATGTCAAATGAAATAGTATTTTCTAAAGTGTTCGTGATATAGCAATTACCGATGAAGATGTGTGTGAGCCGGCAAGTAAGTGTACGTGGTACATACGCGTCATCGGTAATGGTGCTGGTGTCCTAACAGTATGATATCAACAAAAGAATATGAATCATAATATAAGAAGGCGATGCGGAGCGAACAACAATAATGAGCGGGAGTTGAATACTAGACACAACGACAATTAATATGGGCTAACAACTACACTAAACTATAGGGCTAAACTGTCAAGCTAAACTAAAGGTATGGAAACCGCCTAACATCTGAGTCGATACATACACACACACACACACACACACACACATATATACATATATATTAGTCAGTGATCCCTCCTCGATAATATCATATCCGATACCATATCTATAATCAAGTATTCCTAAGTCAAGAGTGCGGATCAAACATCAATATATAGCTCGTACGTAAATCCGTCGTACGGCATCCCAAATCGGGGTACGGGTCAATATCACATTACTCATCCGGTATCCTATTTATCCAAGATCATAATCTGGGTACCGATCTACGTCTAGTACGATACTAATATCATCAATATAGTCATGATCTGACAGCTGATCTACAGCCTCATACAAACTGATATCATCATCATATATCGTCATAAAGAGGTATACATCGCCTAATGCGACCTATTATGAATATCTTACTATATCTTATCTCATATCACGATCACATATCAACCATTCAATGTATAACACTATTCACATATAACGTCGTCCTAAGATCCGCTATAATATCAGGACGTATCTCAAGTACGAATCCTGCCATATCACCGATCTCACGGTCTCAAATCGATCTCATCAACTCATCTCAAATCCCAAGTACTATCCCCAAATCTAGTATATGAACACATAGTTCCATACCCATGTGAACACATAAATATATAATCCCATATACGCACATGTAAAAGAAAGGATGTATGCAAGTATGCGCGTGCGTGTGTGTATAGGTGCAACCCCTACTTTAGGGTTTCGCAACTACACTACAAATCCATGAACATATAACCATATCCTGAATATCATCCACGTATCATAAACCACATATATATATCCACTATATATGCTATATTACGAACTGCGGGGGTGCTATACGGCATCCACCCGACTTCTCCCCGTAAACATAAATCTACTCACCTGGTCCTCGCTCGCCGGTGCCGACGTCGCCACGCACTTGCTTGTCGTCTCGAAGTCCACCTGGGGTACCAACATGTCATATATAGCATCGTATCGTATTAAAATCCGACTCATGTCCAAAACGACAGACGAACCTCAAATAGGTCAAAACCTATGGTCCGCTCAAGAGGAAGAACCAAATAACCCTTGACATCGGCGTACAAACGCCGAGTGATTAAGAAAAACTCAAACGCACCAATCGTGGTTTCACAACTCACTAAATGCTATAAGAAATAAGGTGCAATTCATCAAATCTTAAAATTAACCAAATCGATTTATTTCCAAAAGCCTAGTAAGCGGTCATTAACCGTTTTAAAACAATCTTGATATTTTGGCAAAACTAGTGGTCACAATATTCACTAATTATCTTAATTAGGCCACATAAACATTTACTAGATTTTTAATCTTGCTAAATTTCATTAAACCAAAACCTAGTTAGCACAAATTCCCTTTTTATTTAAAACTTACCCTTTTTGTTCAAAACTTGATGTTTTAACCAATATAAATATTTTAACAAATTTTAGTGACCATAATGCTTACTAATTAACTCAACAAAGTCACACAAACCATTTCAAATTTTTTCTCTCTTCTAATTATGTTAGTAATAAAAATCTAGTTTGCAAAAAGACACAATTTGGGAAAATTAATAGTAACAATTTGAAATTTTGCAATTAGGTTAGGTTTTAGCATGCTTAAGATGTGAAACTACACATCACAACCAATCTCAAGTGATCAAACCCTAGCTCCAAAACTAAACCCTCACTTGAATTTCTTAAACTTGAAATTGGAACCATAATTCCTACTAAATAAGTTTTGATTAAAGTAAATAAACAACAATTTAACAAAAGGTTGAGATTATACCTCACATGTTTAAGATCAAACTTGCAAACTCTAGGCCTCCCAAAAAGGTTTCCATGGTCCAAGATCCATGCTAGATTTGCACCAAGAATTTTTGATGATTTTTGCTAGGATTTTTTTTTTTGGTTTTATTTTGTGGATTTTTTTGTGGAATTTTACAAATGAGAGAAGAGAAGAAATGGGGGAAGAAGTTGCTGGCCGAGCTTGATGAGGGGGCTGCAGTTTGTGAGGAGGGGAAGAGAGAGAGAGAGTGAGGTGTACATGTGGAAAATTTCATGAAAGGAAAACCCCATACCTCATTAATTTAGCCCCATGCAATCTTTGTTTAAACTATTCTTCTTCCCCTTTTTTTTAATTTTTTTTTAGTGGAGTTGAATGAGAGGGGGGGCTGTGCAATTTCGGCTCAGGGAATATGGGTGTGTGTGTGGGGGGGTAATTTTCCATGTCAAGAAAAAGTACAATATTACATATATTAAATTCAATTCTTACTTAATTTATTTTTCTAACTATCTTAATCCTAGAAATCTCTAGAAACTTGGAGGCAATTTGAGAAGAAAAGAGCATGTTACAAACTTGATCCTAAGTTGTCATGTTTCACTAATGAATGATTAACCAATTCCAATTGTAATTATCCTAATTAAATGTATTAATTACGGTTTAAAATAATATTAAAATAATTAATTTCGGAAAATTTTTCAGAAAATTAGAAATTTTACCTGTGGCTCAATAATGTCACGACCCGAAATATTAGCTCGTGACCAGCACTTGAATCACGCCACGTCTAAAGGCGTAACGGAATTCAAGTAAACTGAAACCCAGAAATCTAAACTTTTTTAGAAATATAAAGGAGGTGAGGTTTTGAAATAAAGGTATAATGAAAACAAGTTTTCTTAGTGCATAGAAAGAAACATGAATGATGCAAGTGAAATTTATCAGTTTGAAAACATGTTTCGTCTTTTGAAAAATTTTGGCAGCACCTCCTTTGTATATTTTGATCCAAAACCACAATACATAACAAGAATAATGGCATCCCCAAGCGGGAGCTAGCTCTTCGCCAATCAGCGGATCACAACCACGCAATACAGTAAAAATGAGTATACGACGCCCAACGGCAAAGTTCACCACAAAAATATAAAGAAAAGAGCAAGATATAACTCCAAAGGGAAAATAAAACCCATCGCTCAAATCTCGCAACTACAAGTCTCACTAAGTCTCATCACTTATACAATTACAACGTTTGGTTGATTGATGGAGTTAACTAGATACAATATGAAATATAATACAAGAGTGGGTACGATACAAATGTCCCACCTACCAATACAAAACACCCAAATAAATCTGTGTGCCAGCGAATCCGCTACTGATCCAAGCGGTCAACCTGCAAGAACTGTGGCACAACGGGGGTAAGTTGCCAACTCGTGAATAGAAATATATCTACAAGTAGAAATCGAATAAACAACGACTCCTAGGTCAACTATATCATAAGGTAATACTATGATATCTAGGGTGACCGGGTCGTATATGTGCCAACAAGGTAGTCACTATCTATATGCATGAGGATAACATCCAACAGTAATAATCAATGCATGCGGATATGTGGATCTCGTCCACCCATAAATCAATATCTCTAAGCATGTGCAAAATCTCCGATAGTAGCATCGGTGTATGTATGTATGTATGTGGATCTAGTCCACGTGTCAACCACTGGCGCAACAGTATCATGCATGTAAATATCATAAAAGAGTGTGCATGAAAGTATGAGGATATATGTATATCAACAGTGTCCCTCCCGACACATCAAATCATGGAACCTGAGTGCCTAGCATCGACACTCGAAAACATCATGAAAACCGTACCCAGCATCGGCACGTAAATCCTCATATATCTCAGGCGCCGCATCCTCAGATCGGCCCTCAGGCGCCGCACTCCCTGGTCGGCCCTCATATACATCTCGCTACTCCGGTCGGTATCCTCCGGATAACCGCCGAGTCTACATACTATCACCGATAGGTAGTGCTCCCCCTGCCGGGCTCACCATCTAACATATACGAGTCTTCTTGCCCCGGGGTACCTCATCGGGTCCACCATGTACCCGCAATCGGTGTCTACCACTACTCGAATCGGGTTTCACATGCCACTTCCAGAACCGAGAAAACGTATGGTAGATGCACTGAAATATCAAATCAAGAGAAACCGGGTTTTTAAAATAGTACATGCTTCCTTTTGAAATAGCCACGGTTCTCAAATCCAGAAATCTCATAAAACAACATATCTCAATGCGTAAAATAATAGAGCATGATGTATGCGACATGTAAAAAGAAATGCGGGCATATCCGTGTATCATGCAATATGGAATAGTGATATGACATATTAAGGGAAAACCGCTCCTTTAAAATGATTCCAGTTTTTTTTTAAAATATAACATGCGGTTCCCAATATTACAATAAAACCGGTTATTTATGTAGGTACAATATGTATATACGCAAATATGAAGGTATCAATGTATATGTCATGATGCAGCAACCCTACTGTGTAGTGACATGGCAATTATCGATGATGAAGTGTGTGCGCCGGCAAATAAGTGTACGTGTAACATACACATCATCGATAATGGTGCAGGTGTACTATCACAGGTATATGCGATGCAATAATAATATCATGAATGCAGCAAGTAAACCTTCATCTAACAGCTATAAGGTATACATAACTATCATATGTCCGAGTCGATGAATCTATCAATCGGCATCTAGCCCAAAAACATCGCGTACGGTATAATCCATCGTACGGAAACCTCTAGTCAAGGGTAAGGATCAATCATCAAGTCAAACCCATCATGCACGGAATATCATCGTGCAGCGACATTACACTAAAAGGATCCTATCATCCTATACGACAAATGAGGGTATGGCCTAATATCACATACAACCTATCATCCATGATTAACAACATTCTATATATATATATAACCCTATATACCTATGTCCCAGGTCGCATCTGCAATAATCTCATATCAGGGGACCGGCAGGGTATAAATCATTTCGATCGACTCGCATCCGTATACCATCATATCATATCATCATCTCATTATATCATCAAATTCGTCTTATATTCTTTCATCGCATTTATGTCTCATATCATGTCGAATTTACATAAACACGCTATCTCTACTATGTATAAGTATCTAATCTAACAAACACACCCGAACCATACAATCATATTTTTAAAGAAGGGAATCGTAGTTTTGAAAACAGGGGTTACGGTGTTTTTAAGGAAAAGATATCATTTGAAAATGCATAACATCCCTCAAGATATACATTTAAAAGATACTTACGATTCTTGGTTTAGAAAAAGGTATGGTTCGGATGACGCATCTACATCGACTATCTAGTCCTACAGAACCCTAAGCGGTAGTATCGCTAAACATCATCCTAGGGTAGTAGTAGCAGCATATCAAACTTAACGATCCTCTAGTTTCTAATATGAAAACATAGCTATCTATATTCTAACCCTACTTTCCTAATTTAGGTTTCCTAACCATACTCTATGAATCGGTTTCCATCAGAAGTTTGCGGGGGTGCTATACGCCGTCCACCCGACTTCCCCGGTAGATATAGATCTACTCACCTGGTCTTTGCTCGCCGAAATCGATGACGCCATGCTTCTTCGCATCGGAATCCATGCGAGGGTACCTACAATAATAACCAATCGCAATACGTATTAAAATCGATGCAGAAAACTGATACAGCGCACAGTGTGCACACAGGTTAGAACCTATGCCCCAAACGTGCAAATCCAATAAGCAACCCCTGTTGTCGATGTACGAACACCCGACAACCAAATACAAATCCAAATATCAAGAAAGTGCATTTAAAAATATGAAAAACATCGCCTAAAACACACCAAAATGCTCCCAGATTTTCCCCAGATGACAATTAGCCAAAACTGCATATAGGAGAGGTCTAATTTAGTGCAAAATGAGCCCTGGAACAAATATGAACCCAATCCATCCTACTCTGGCCGCAAATTGCGGTCAAAATGATTAAATCTGCGGCCACAGGTTTGAATTAGGGGCTCGGGTCCTGGTGGTAGCTTCCTAGGTGCCTGCACGACTCACTGTCAGCTCAATTTAATTTTTGGTGCCCCCGGGTTGCCCCAGATTCTAGAACACCTTCGCAGATCACTCATTTATCTGATGTCGGGTTTCTAAATCCGTGTTTTGGGGTTTCTAAGGTTTGGTCAAGGTCACTAAACACCATCTAAGTTTAGTTAACAGCTACTAGGAATCACCCAATTCAAACCAACACTCAAATCTTCACTAGGGTTTCCCAACGTTCACTACCTCCACAATATCACATCTAAACACATATAAATACTTAAGTAAATGGAAAACTACCCAATTAGTGAAGGAATTACCTCATAAAGCACCCATGAATCCCCCCCAAGATCATCAAAACTGAATTTTTCTTGGTCCCATGTATAGAGCTTGAAGAGGGGATAAATATTTGTGAAGGGTGTGTAGGGTTTTGGGGATTGTTAGGAGATGGATCTAGGGATTATTTGAGGAGGGTTGGGAGCTTGAGGAGTTGAAGAGGATGATGGAAATGGTGAGGGATTTTGAATTGGGCAGCAGCCCCCCCCCCCTCTCTCAATATAATTCACACACACTCTCTCTCTCATCACTAGTATACCTACCCCATCATTATGTCCCATTGACTTTTCCTCTTTCTTTCTTTTTCTTTTCCCACCAAAAACCATACTATAAAGCCCAAATGAAATGAAACATGTAATAAAATGAAACATGTCATGGTGCACTAACCATGGAAACTGTAAAAACGCGGATTTGGCTTAATCGCGATTAGCAGTGCACTAATCGGGTTTTTATCGAAACTGCGTATAATAAAATTTAAAAATGCCAAATCCTTTAATTATATTATTAAATGAATAAATCATTTTAATTTCTATTTATTTCATAATTATTGGTATATATTTATATCCTTTTTCGAAAACCCCAATTTCGCAAATCGGCAGTTTTCGGGAAAAATATTATTTAAATATTAAATTCCCAAAAATAATATTTTATATTTTCTGAAATGTTACAAATAAACACCAAATACTAGCAATTACTTAGCTAGAATATGTATATTTAATTTTGTAATAAAGATATTTGTATTTTGACTTTTTACAGAAAACCCCCTTATTTTACCGATTTTCTGAAATTTCACCGAAACGATTTTCAAAACGTTACAATCTTCCCCCCTTAAAGAAATTCGGTCCCCGAATTTAAATTAAAACTCCCCCCGAATACTAAAATATCTAAGCAAAACCATCAAGTCGTCGGGGCTCCGAAATCATAAATACATAAAACAAATTGTAGCGCAGCACATACACATGAAAAATGTGCATATAACTCAAAATCAAAACTCCATCCAACATCCCACAATCATCGGAGTCATGGTGAAGACACAATGTCTAAATCCAAAATGAAAATCAATATGATATTCATCATTAAAACATTTGGAAGCAATACATGCCAAATCTTCTTCAAATCGCTGTGCGATGCTCGCAGCACTGCACAGTGGCGGACGTCTATTGTAAGAAAATAACTATATATATATATATATATATATATATATATATATATATATATATATATCCTTTGTTTAATATGCACGTTCCGCCGTTTTGAAAGCAATTTCAGAAGGGTTTCCTTGTTTTAAACGTTTCGTGTCATATCAGACATGTAGGTAAATACTGAGACTATAGCTCGCTTTTTGGAAATCCCATTGAAATATATCAATGCATGCAAAATTTATTCAGGTACTGTCCTCTGACTAGTCCTACTCAGAACAAAAACACGTAGCAAATACCATAAAAACGTACTGCTCCACAATAAATCAATCCCTAAAATGTACATATGAAAACCCTGTGCGTCTGGTGCGCACGGAAATCGAAATCCATGAATGTGCCATACATATGCACCGAAACAACATTTATGTGCATCGGGTGTGAATGAAACATCTGTCAAGGGCAACAGGTGTGCCTGACAGCAAAGCAGGTGCAGCTGACATGTACGAAAAATCTCAATTTAGTGCATCCGGTGTGCACCAAAATCGTATTTCATAACATGCGCCCAACATGCGCGAAAATCCAAATCAGGTGCATCCATCATGCACGAAATCAAGAAATCCAATATCTAGCGTCGAACATGCGTAAAATCCAATAAGGTGCACAAAGTGCACAAAACCAATATCGAGCATTACAATCGAAATCGAAGTCCAGTGCATCTAAGTGCACAAAATGCGCATCACTGCACTGCAAACATATGTGAACTATAACGAGTGCAAAAACCAAATCGTGTGCGCACATATGCACCAAAATCAACTCAACTGTATGAAACCCCTAAAATCATAAACATGAGAAACCCAGGCACGAAAACGATAACAAGTGCAACAATTGTGCAAAAATCATAAATACTCAATAGGTGCAACCATGGTGCATAAAAGCAAATGTCATGAAACCCAACCATCAAATCAATCATGCGAATAGATCGCCCAAAATACCGAAATCAAGTATGGCGGAATTGTTGGAGATAGTGCCCTCAGAGTCAATTATTAGGTCACAGGTACGTGATTGTAATGATTGAGGGAGGACCTATCCCAGTAGGACAGTCTTGCTCGAGATGATAGTATGCTATCTGGTTTACCTTTATCATCGTGTATTGCTTTAGGTGACATGACACGTCGCTATTACACGTTGATAGAGCCCCTAGGATTCTTGCTTGACCACCAGCAGTATGAGGGCGATCATATAAGTGGGAGCTGGGGGTCTATAAGCTTATCCTTAAAAGGTCCCTAGTCATGAGAGTTTCGAGACAGGGCATCGATTCTCCATAGTAGACTAGTGTATACAGTCGAGACCCCGACGAGGGGCGGTGGCCGGTCTCATAAGCCACTGGTGTCAGTTGGATCACCTAAGATGTATACAGGTGCTCATTGGGTTATGAGTACACCGGACAGGACTCGCCGGGAACATGCTAGTTGGTCATATACCAGACGTCAGATGGCAGTTCCCTGGTGACATGTGTGCAGGTTAGTTCATCGACCTAGGGATCGTCATTTGTCTCGTGTGAGTTCCCACTGTACTTTGATTACTACCCTACCACGGCTCAAAGGAGTCGTGCAAACAGGTTTTAGTTGGGTACAGTCCCGAGCCACATGGAGGCAGTGAGCGTATCTTCAGGGGTTCGTCTCTCCCGGTATTGGGGGTGAGGTCGTGCTGTGTCTAGGAGAGCCATTACACAAAGTCCTTGGCCAAGGCAAGGAGATTTACTGGTAGGTATTCCAGTAGTATCTCAGGGTGTTCTGGGCTACACTCCGACACGACTTGTACCGCTTTTGGGGGTCTGACTTTTACCAACCCCCTAGGCCCGCCATGCGATGCTCATAGACGAACGGACCGGACTGCACGGATATTGTCACTGACAGGCTCAGTTGGGTGTCGGGGTGAGCTTCCTCATCGACGTCCCATTTGGTCAGTACCTGGTAGCCCGTCACGTATTGGCTTATACCTCTGACGTGCTAGTGGTTAAATCCACAACCGAGGTGTTGACGAGTCTTTAGAGTCCCCCACATTCAGTTACTCAGCTTTCGGGCGAAAGGTTGTAGAGGCCGTATGGAGATATGGCAGGGTCCGATCAGATACGTGCGGTATTGCACGGATCAGGATCGGACAGTTTGTACTATAGGCCGTATGGTTATATGGCAGGGTTCGATCAGATACGTGCGGTATTGCACGGATCAGGATCGAACAGATATTACTGGCCGGCTTTGATATAAGCCGGATCCTAGTATAGTACAGTGTAGAGTTTGTCTCATTGCATTTGTATTTCGGTCGAAATACAGATGCGGGTGTGTATGCACAGTATCGGGGTTTTCCCGTAATTTATTACGGGACCAGTTTTCTGGAGTTGCCAGTTTGCTTTCCGTTTCGGCCAATTTCCTTTGTTCCGTTCATTGGCCGAAGATTGGTGGAGGAGGGCTTATTTGCATTGTTGCAAATAAGTATTTGTGGAGGGGGTATTTGCTTATTGTTGTATCATGATAGCACCATCCTTTGACTTGATTTCTTCATGATGACTTGACTTCACAACCTCATCATGGCTTGACTTATGTATGATGATGGAGGGACATGATGGTTGATGATGATGAGGGGTGAGGTTGGTGGAGTGTTAGTTTACACTTGTGATCATATTCTTTCATGATTGGTTTTTTGGATGCTTGGGATTATTGTTATGGTTGCACCACTCCTTCCTTGGCTCTCTCTCATTCATTCTCTCCACTCTTGAAGTCATGGCCGGCCCAAGCTCTTTGGGGCTGTCCAAATTTTTGAAGTGGGAAAAATGTTGTTCATTTCATGCACCAAAGTTCTCCTAGCTCCTCCATATACTTCTTGTATCAATCCCTCCACCAAAGGCAATTCCTACAACCCCAAATGAGATCTCTACACTATATTCTACAGCGAATCTTGGGCACGTCGAGTAGCCGGCTTCGTGCCCGAGTTGCCTCGGCATTGAGGTGGGAGCCCGTAAAAGAAGTAGGCGATGTGGTGCACTTCCGGCGACGAGGAGGAGACGGGACATTCCGCAGGAGATCGGGACCATGACGAGAAGACCGGAGGACTTGGATCGTCGGTATATCTCTAACCCATCTTCTAGTTAGCTTAGACTTGTTAATGGTTACGATCCGGGTGTTTAGTGCGCGGTGGTGCCGGTTTGCTAAGTCCGCAAAATTTAAGTTTATCACCGCTTCCGCTTTCCGGCGTCGGATTGACGGCCGGGGCGCCGCCGTGCACTTACAGTGGTATCAGAGCCTCGCCATTAACTTAGTCTAACTTTGTGTAATGTGTTTGCATTTCCGATCGATCAAAAAGTTCCAAAACTGCATTTCAGTTCGCATCAGTTTCTGTTGAAAATTTTTGGTCTCGAAAAATTTTTCAGGTTATAAAATATTGATGTACTGGAAAATATAAGAGTTCTGTAAAAATTTGACGAAGTAACTCCACAGTTGGAGCGCGGAACCGCCGCGAAAACCCCATTTGTGCGGCCCTTCCGTCGCGCACTATTCACATCACTTCACCATTTTTTTACAGAGGCCTTATGGGCTTAAAATATGGGCTTTGGAATATTAAAGTTGGGCCAATTGTTTCTGTGAGTGCTACAGTTTTCTTTGGGGCCCACTTGTTAATTGTTTGATCAATCGGAAATTTTTTAAACACATTTTTCACAGTATTTACATTATATCTGCGACCGTGAATGTCACTCGATCGGTAAATCCGGTCTAACTGCTATAGCCCGGTTAGACGGATTTGCGAACGTGACTTTCACGTTGATGTTCTATGTATTTGCTGTGATGTTGCGGATCGGTCGTGGGGGATAGCCTGGATGCAATGCTAGTACAGTTTTGTTGTATTATGTACATTTGATATTGCGGGGCGAGCGTCCGACATGTGGACTGCCGTCACTGCCTGATTGTATTATTATTTTGGGGCACGACCTGGTTGCGGTCGATGTACCCGTTGTATGTATATTTTACTTTCTGTACTAGGATTGCCCCGCGGAGGGGTGCACGGATAGCCGGGTTCTGGAGGGCAACAAGCCCGCATCTCATGGCATTGAGACGGAGGGGGCTTCACTCCAGGATTGGCGGGCTATTCGCCGCACTCGTAGGGGGTACAGGTTGACCCAGGAGGGGTGCCCAAGTTGCCGGATTCCGTAAAGTGCTGGGTGGTCCATTCACGGGGCTGAAGGGGGCTGCCTCGCTTCAGGTTTTGGCGGGTGACTTGCCGCGCCCGTAGGGGTCTAGGATTTTCATTGCACAGGCTATCCACACGACCAGGGGAACGTCGGGTTTCAGCGGCTCTGTGAAACCCGGGGATCCCAGATATCTGTATTGTTTCTGTGATGCTGTACATTTCTGTGATGTTGCATTTTATTCACGCCTTGAGCGAATATAATATATTGGTATATATATTAGTAGATGTTGTATATGTTTTGCATCCGCGCTAGTCCAGTCCCCGCTCTGTCGTTAGTTAGCTAACCTAACGGGTAATGACGGGACCCAGTGGCGAATGCGGATGGCATATACGTACATCAGTATATTTTCGTTCTTTTTGGTGTGATCAATTGATGGGACTGCATTGATTCGGATCAATGCAAAGTTAAAAACAAACCTAATCTGATGTTGTTGGAACACTTTTTCAAAAAGCTGTTATTGCAAGGACGTTTACTTTTGTTTTGCATCGTGGTATTCATTAGAATATCCTGCTCCTCAGTCGACGAGGCAAGGGCCGAGATCCCTTCACCGGGAGTGACCCCTTGGACAAAAGTTTGCGTCAGGGCATTAATTTCACTATAGCCGATTGCTTTTGCTTTGCATCGTGGTATTCAGTTGGAATATCCTGCACCCCATTCTACGGGGAAAGAGCCGAGATCCGTTCACCGGGAGTGACCTCTTTAGCAACGGTTTTCGTCACTATATTTTTAAAAGCTATCCGTTCCTTCGACGATATCAAGTTCTTTACGTTAAAGGTTTTCGCCAGAAACCATTCGTAGCCCTCCGTCGTTTCATATGGGTAGTCAATAGTATTCAAGCTGTGTTTGTTGGCCAAAGTCAAGGCACAGTGTTTGGTAGCTGTTGGTTATTCATATGCAGCATAGATAGATGCGTTGGTTTGGAACAGTCGTATAGCCTTGTTGGCCAAAGTCAAGGGCTTGTGCGGGTGGATTCGAATCAACCTGGAGAATGACGGGTAGAACTTGACATGTGACTTATGATTTGTTGGCCAAAGTCAAGGTCATAAGAGCATGGGGCAGAAATCACATCGGGAGTTTCAAAAGAACTGAGACTTGCCAGATATGCGCATACCTTCTGGAGTGTGATACCGTGAGCGGATTCCGTCACGTTATCATGCGATGAGAGTTGGATCCCGATTCCCACTGATGAGTTAGTTTACTCCTCGGGTAACCCCGACTAATTCTTCTTTCAGGTTTGGAGGAGAATTTGAGGTACAGTGGGAGGTTTCCTGATTAGATAAATTGGTAACCATTCTGATCTAGGTTAGAGTGCACGCTGAGTGTTTCTTTTCTCTCTCTCTCTGGCAGCGACCATTTGACCCGACCCTAAGACTTTGACTCAGTGACCAAGTTGACCGAACCTTCTTTATAACACCGGCTTTTGGATTGTCAGAGTTGCAGACCTCATTGCCACTCCTACTTTTACCCTTTTTCTCCAGGACACCCCGTATTACTACGAACGTCCACTTCCATTGGACAAAACCATCGTATGGTTAGATACGAACTCGAAAGAATTTATTCGAGGATGGTTTCCGGTTCTGGAGAAAACGGATAGGATTATTCAGTTGTCTTTTCCTTTTACCCTCTCTCAGGTTACGAGTACTCCTTGGTTTAGGGGTAGTACACCTATTACGCAAATTGGATTGTCTTCTTCCAAACCTTAGGCTGGTGCCGACCGGTAGGGAATGAAGAAAACCAATTAGCATAACGATGGTGTGCAGAAGGTATTAAGTTCAGACAAAGCAAGGGATTAGTAAGAGGGCAAAGTAAATTGCAACAGATATTCACGACCAAACCAAATATTTCATTACCACTCCCATATCACCTTTGTATTTCTCCAGGACACTCCGTATCACTACGAAGATCCACAGTTTATTTGGATACTCCATCGTATGGTTATATACGAACTCGAATGGAACTTGTTCCAGTTCGGGGATGGATTCTGGTTCAGGAGAAATAGGAATAAGGTTTATTCGGTTGTCTTTTATCTTCACCCTCTCTCATTGCGAGTGTTCCTAGGATGCGGACAGTACACCCATTATGCTTATTGGATAGTCTTCTTCCGAACTATAGGCTGGTGCCGAACGGTAGGGAAGGAAGAAAACCATTTGGCCTAAAAGGGTGTGCAGAAGGTAAAGACTAAAGACATATGAAGGGATTTGGAGAGGTGGCAAAGAACTATACGGTTACAGTCGTGAATCTGGAAGAGGCATTACTAGGAATACCAGAATACCCCATCGGAACATTTCAATGTTTCAGTTTCACAGTGTAATGTTAAAGGAAAACTGATTTGTCGATTAGATACTTACTCCAGGGTATGTATTTACCAGGTACGATTCTCACATCTGTATGGTTTTACAGATGATGAGTGGGAGTAAGTTGTTGGGAATTGGGTGATTATCCTCATTATATCGGGATTCGTTGTAATCGGTGATATTTGAGGAAATCACCTGGCCTGTTTGCCGGTTGGCAAATATTTGGTTTTGAATATCCGCAGTTATGCACCAATTTCAAATTGATATATCTGTACGTCTATTTTCATAGAGTGAGATATACCTTTCTGAAATTATGTCTACGACATTTACCTATATCAGTGGATGGTTAGGTAAGGAGTATTAAACAGCGGTGTAATTCTTCTTAACCATAAGTACAGTTTTCAACCTACGACACACAGTGAATGAGTTATCAGACTCAAGGGACTTTTACAGAGTATTGTATGTTGTCCAGAGTCCATCAAGACAGAGGGGATGGTCCTCGTACTATATTCGGTTTACTTATGACTCCTCTAATTTTTAGACAGGTGTTTCGTGGAAACACAGGGTCCGAATTTGGAGAAGTTATATGTATTTGAATAGAGTAGAGAACCAGGTGTAGCAAGTATCGGGATTCTTCAAAGAGATCGAAGATGTAGATACTTGTGTATGGTATTCAGTTGATAGTAATGATAAAGAGATCTTGCTTCTCTTTCAGGTTACTCATAATTGGAAGTATTCCTAAGATTGAGTAACGCGGATCGGCCTCCTTCCATTTAGTTGACATGCGCTGGGGACAGCTGCATGATTTGAATCTGGTTCAATTAAATCAGTGCCTCTGTTTCTATATTGGATATAGAACAGTTCATATCTTAACGATTTTAAGGTACGGGGAGTTGTCCGGTTTATGATTAAAACCAGACACTGGACAACTCAAGGCACGTTTCTGTAATGGCTGTTTGTGGGTTGACCCAGGCTATGACGCGGGTTGACTTTCTACCATCTGGAAGATCAATAGCAATATTGTTCTTGACTCGCCACAGTTTTAAATTAAAAATGGATTTTTTCAGGAAAACAGTAGTGGGAGTATGGTAGAACTGGAAGTGATTCCAGAACCACAAACGATTACTGAAGATTTGATAAGGAACCTTAAGATTCAATCTGAATTGACATTCCATTGGCCACTCCGCAGATAAGGTGGGTAACTTCAGGCACCCGAGAGGTACTACGGTAGCCTCAAGGACGGTGACAGGGAAGTTCTTGTTTACCCACAATTACCATTGCTGTTGTTCCAGGCTGCGAGACCCGGCGGGAGGATGAGTATAGCGTCATTTTAAACTAGTTTTAGAAGTGCACGTCTATATGACTCTGCCAGAGGGTTGTCGTAGTCAGTGGGAGCAGCGGAAGCATTGGTGGACAGGTAGCTTATGTCTATTTACAGACTGAAGCACCAGTAGCGGAGATAGATCATCTATTTCTGACGTGACAGTCATGGGTTTGACTTCATCAGAATAGGGGATGGATCTGTTGAGAAGGTAGTAGGGTGTGATATCCTGGTATTTGGATGACATACACAAAGTAGGAAAGGAAACTCCTATACTACGATCGGTTATACTTTGGTCGTCACACAGTGGTTTCTCCACATGGACTTGGACATTATATCTGACATACTGGTTACTAGATCTATGGTCTTAGATCTAGATTTGGGTGGTTTCCCAATCAGGGTACTTGACAGCATTCTAAGAGTATTTAGGATGGACGACTCCTGGCACGGTAGTGTACCTGCAGGTAACGGAGTCACCCTCTCTAAAGGTGTCTTACAGACTAAAGGGGAGAGGGATGTGCATGA
The DNA here is from genome assembly GCA_030015575.1 of Agapanthus africanus. Taxonomy (NCBI): domain Eukaryota; kingdom Viridiplantae; phylum Streptophyta; class Magnoliopsida; order Asparagales; family Amaryllidaceae; genus Agapanthus; species Agapanthus africanus. Next base: position 748,718,872 of record CM057338.1, read on the forward strand.
TTGGCAGATCACTTGCTTAGGCAATTGAGTCAATCATGAGATGTCAAGTACCACACCAGATATTGTTCTTGAACTAGATGCAATAAGTTGACATTAATCCAATCCTGGAGAAACAGTCGGAAGCAGTTTTAGAACATAAGTGGATGTTCTAGGGAGATGATAACGACAGCCTCATTCAGGAGACAGTTATCATTCCAGGCTTCCAAGGTGACATGGACGACAAGAAGGTTGTCAGAGTTATAGTTTTCCTTCTGATGAGGGGCAGTATTTTGGACAGGTGGTCCAAGGAAATACTGAGGGAGGCATGGCGCGCAGGATACTGATTAAGTTCAGTTGACGATATAGTCTAAGAAGTTTGGATTTGGAGTTCATTTATGAGCTATGTCCCATCAGACATCCAGACACATTCTAAGACAGGTATTGCTCATTTCGGGAGATAGGTTTCTCCGCGAACTTGAGATATAGAGAGACAAAGAAAGAAACAACTAAGCGGATCCACTCACTGAGGCTATTCCTCGAACGCAATAGTTCCGCAAACGAGCTTTGTGAGACTGACTAGTAGAGGAGTTGGGTGTTCGGTATCACACGGGCTGTGAGTATGCGACATCGCAATAATTAGCCTTGAGTGCAAGTGGGAGATTGTTGGAGATAGTGCCCTCAGAGTCAATTATTAGGTCACAGGTACGTGATTGTAATGATTGAGGGAGGACCTATCCCAGTAGGACAGTCTTGCTCGAGATGATAGTATGCTATCTGGTTTACCTTTATCATCGTGTACTGCTTTAGGTGACATGACACGTCGCTATTACACGTTGATAGAGCCCCTAGGATTCTTGCTTGACCACCAGCAGTATGAGGGCGATCATATAAGTGGGAGCTGGGGGTCTATAAGCTTATCCTTAAAAGGTCCCTAGTCGTGAGAGTTTCGAGACAGGGCATCGATTCTCCATAGTAGACTAGTGTATACAGTCGAGACCCCGACGAGGGGCGGTGGCCGGTCTCACAAGCCACTGGTGTCAGTTGGATCACCTAAGATGTATACAGGTGCTCATTGGGTTATGAGTACACCGGACAGGACTCGCCGGGAACATGCTAGTTGGTCATATACCAGACGTCAGATGGCAGTTCCCTGGTGACATGTGTGCAGGTTAGTTCATCGACCTGGGGATCGTCATTTGTCTCGTGTGAGTTCCCACTGTACTTTGATTACTACCCTACCACGGCTCAAAGGAGTCGTGCAAACAGGTTTTAGTTGGGTACAGTCCCGAGCCACATGGAGGCAGTGAGCGTATCTTCAGGGGTTCGTCTCTCCCGGTATTGGGGGTGAGGTCGTGCTGTGTCTAGGAGAGCCATTACACAAAGTCCTTGGCCAAGGCAAGGAGATTTACTGGTAGGTATTCCAGTAGTATCTCAGGGTGTTCTGGGCTACACTCCGACACGACTTGTACCGCTTTTGGGGGTCTGACTTTTACCAACCGCCTAGGCCCGCCATGCGATGCTCATAGACGAACGGACCGGACTGCACGGATATTGTCACTGACAGGCTCAGTTGGGTGTCGGGGTGAGCTTCCTCATCGACGTCCCATTTGGTCAGTACCTGGTAGCCCGTCATGTATTGGCTTATACCTCTGACGTGCTAGTGGTTAAATCCACAACCGAGGTGTTGACGAGTCTTTAGAGTCCCCCACATTCAGTTACTCAGCTTTCGGGCGAAAGGTTGTAGAGGCCGTATGGAGATATGGCAGGATCCGATCAGATACGTGCGGTATTGCACGGATCAGGATCGGACAGTTTGTACTATAGGCCGTATGGTTATATGGCAGGGTTCGATCAGATACGTGCGGTATTGCACGGATCAGGATCGAACAGATATTACTGGCCGGCTTTGATATAAGCCGGATCCTAGTATAGTACAGTGTAGAGTTTGTCTCATTGCATTTGTATTTCGGTCGAAATACAGATGCGGGTGTGTATGCACAGTATCGGGGTTTTCCCGTAATTTATTACGGGACCAGTTTTCTGGAGTTGCCAGTTTGCTTTCCGTTTCGGCCAATTTCCTTTGTTCCGTTCATTGGCCGAAGATTGGTGGAGGAGGGCTTATTTGCATTGTTGCAAATAAGTATTTGTGGAGGGGGTATTTGCTTATTGTTGTATCATGATAGCACCATCCTTTGACTTGATTTCTTCATGATGACTTGACTTCACAACCTCATCATGGCTTGACTTATGTATGATGATGGAGGGACATGATGGTTGATGATGATGAGGGGTGAGGTTGGTGGAGTGTTAGTTTACACTTGTGATCATATTCTTTCATGATTGGTTTTTTGGATGCTTGGGATTATTGTTATGGTTGCACCACTCCTTCCTTGGCTCTCTCTCATTCATTCTCTCCACTCTTGAAGTCATGGCCGGCCCAAGCTCTTTGGGGCTGTCCAAATTTTTGAAGTGGGAAAAATGTTGTTCATTTCATGCACCAAAGTTCTCCTAGCTCCTCCATATACTTCTTGTATCAATCCCTCCACCAAAGGCAATTCCTACAACCCCAAATGAGATCTCTACACTATATTCTACAGCGAATCTTGGGCACGTCGAGTAGCCGGCTTCGTGCCCGAGTTGCCTCGGCATTGAGGTGGGAGCCCGTAAAAGAAGTAGGCGATGTGGTGCACTTCCGGCGACGAGGAGGAGACGGGACATTCCGCAGGAGATCGGGACCATGACGAGAAGACCGGAGGACTTGGATCGTCGGTATATCTCTAACCCATCTTCTAGTTAGCTTAGACTTGTTAATGGTTACGATCCGGGTGTTTAGTGCGCGGTGGTGCCGGTTTGCTAAGTCCGCAAAATTTAAGTTTATCACCGCTTCCGCTTTCCGGCGTCGGATTGACGGACGGGGCGCCGCCGTGCACTTACAGAATAGTCCCGCTCGAGCACATCCTCCAAGAATCTCTGGACAACTGTCGTGGTCACTTATAGCATGTCTGGTCGACGATCCTGAAATCTGGCCTGCTGGTGTGCGTAACATGACCACTCCTGGGTCCAAGTCTTCTCGTAACTTATTCCAGAAAGGTCCTGTCGAGGTCTCTGCCAAATCTCGTCTCTGCCTAACTGTCCGGAAGTTATCGTCCTTTACTATATCTGTTTCTTGTTCCAGAACGGTTGCATACTCATCGCGACTCCTTCTGGAAGGTACATCCCAGTACAATGCCTCGGCATGCGTATCGCATCTCTGATGTCGGCGGAGAGGAACGTCGTCTCATCAAGATCTCGTACGAACCTCTTACTCCACTTTTCTCTAATGTCGACTGCTTCGAACTCGTCTCGTCGTGGCTGCATGGACTGAGCTCCAACAGCTATCCTCGTATCTGGAGTCTCCCAAGAAATGCATCTCACCACCTAGCATCCGAAGGAAGTCGAACCCTTTGATCGACTCGTCAAAACCTCATAATCCCCCAAGAGCTCAACATCTTAGGTACAGTTCAATAGTATCGAGTACATACCACAGCATCGGTGGTCCAGCCGTAGAAAGGCAAACCCAAGCCTCACTAATGGCGCCGTGGAACTGCCGCAAACCATAAGGTTCAAAGGCTTTCACATGGTCATTATGTCGAGTTAGGGTTTCATTCTTCTAGAGGGTCCATAGAATTGGCTGCATGTCTTTCCGAATACTTTAAACTTGGAATAATAGGTTTCTGACATTCGATCGCTTCTGTCGACTCTCAACGTCTCCGCATGAAGTCGTCTCTAGCTGGAATTAATCTATCTGATGACCTCGCATCGGGGTAGGAGAACGAACCACATGTCCTAGTCATTCATCCTCGGTGACTAGCAACCTTCTATCATCTCTTAGTACAACTCGTACAGCAATAGCTCCAACATCTGGGGCGATATCTCGTCGTTCGCAGCAATAACTGTTTCACTCGTCTGCACACTTAACAGTGCCTCGATCATCATGAATAAGCCATACACCAACGGTCATCAAAATCTGGCTGGCCTCTATCAGTGGCTCAATCCTCTGGTGCCGCTCTACACGTCCGAGAAATCTTATACAGCGATCCATCAAACGCTCGTGGCGTGAAAACACAATAAAAAGACACATCTCTGCAATCGTATGTCGCCGGAATCACGCCCTGGTCAGTCCTCGTTCGTGACGAGCTCGTGCTGACCGTAACTCTAGCCGTAGCTCTCCCTGCCCGTAATCGTGGCAGCAAACCATAACTGGTACCGATGAGGCTAGATCAGAAATGAATATAACACTGAACAAAGAAATGTACATCCTAAGGCTTCTTAAGTGGAGTAGCGTATCGTACGTATGCCGCGGAACATACCCATGGTACGTCACTCTACTTTAGTCACCTATTCCATCAACCAAGGGTTATCCTACGCTCCGAAGGTAAAACCTAACGCTCTGATACCAACTTTGTCACGACCCGAAAGTACGGAACATGACCGACACTTACACTACGAAACGTCTCGAGGCGTACGTAATCTAAGTAAGCCGAAAACCCAGAAATCCAAACCAAGAAAAGTGGTAAAGTGAAGGAACACCAATTTAAATCAAGTAGTTTTAATAGCATAAGCCGAATTATGCGTTTTTAAAAACAACAAATATTTACTGAAAACTTCGGCAGAGTCTCCTTTGTAAATACTGGCCCCAAAACGGGATACAACATGAATAGTATACGAAATCAATAAAAGGCATCCCCAAGCGGGAGCTAGCTCTTCGTCAATCGACGGTCACAACCACACAAGCAATATAATATACAACGCCAAGGGCGAGGATCAAAACTCAACAGGAAACTCAAACAACAAGAAATCCACAGAAATATAACGCGCGATTCTAAGGTCGAAAGAATAACATCACTGGTCATATCTCAAGAATAAATATATGTTTGGTTGATGAAACTTCTAGAGACAACAGAATAATAATATACAAGGTATATAATGAGGGGTACGATACAAATAAACCCACCTACTAGCAAAATCACCCGAAGGAAGCAGTGCCAGCAAAGCCGTAATGAAACCTGTACGGCAAAACCTACAAGAACAGTGGCACAACGGGGGTGAGTTGCCAACTCGTGAATAGAAAACATCTAAGAACAGAAATCGCATGAACAACGCAATCCTAGGTCAACGATCATAATATATCCTCAAATATATAACCAGTAGCCTATAACAATGGCTAGGGTAAATATCTAATCCGAGTGTAATCCCATATAACCGTGTCAGTGCCTCAGGTGGCAATATATCATATGGATGATGTATGAATGCATGAAACAGAATGCATGTACTGAAGAAAACTGCTTTCATAAATTAGTGAGATTTCTGTATCTTTTTTTTAAACGAGGTATCATAAATGAAATCAGCATAAACAGTTCCTAGCAGCGACACAAAAGAAATATCAAAATATCTCGATATCTCTGTGTCGCAATCTTTGTACCTCAATATCTCAAATATCTCTGTATGTCTTAATCTCACTATCTAGAGCGCCGTCAGTCCAGACCGGCCCCAACCATCAATCTCAAGACCACGACGGTATCCTCCGGATATCCGACGCGTCGGGTAATATCACCGGTAGGTAGTGCTCCCCTGCCAGGCTCAACGTCAGCAACACGACCTTCTTGCCCCGGGGTACCTTACCGGGTCCACCATGTACCCGAAACGGTTCATCCAACTCCTCGAATCGGGTCTCGAAATCCATCAGCAAACTCATGGTGGACGATTCATACATCATGGGAAAACCGCACTTTTCTTTAAAAAAAAGAGAAAGAACTTTATAAGTGTTTTTGCGGCTTTCCCCCAAATTCAGGAAATCTCATGAAAATCCGAATCCAAATCCTCAATAGCATGTAAACCATGAATATAGACTTAAAAATCCATGAATGCGGCATATCAATGAATAATAACATGCATGAAGTAGCAAGTAATATCTACAATGTCTAAACTAGCATATAAGGCAAGTACACTAATATCATGTCTAAACTATTAGCTAACAACCTATGTCAAATGAAATAGTATTTTCTAAAGTGTTCGTGACATGGCAATTACCGATGAAGATGTGTGTGAGCCGGCAGGTATGTGTACGTGGTACATACGCGTCATCGGTAATGGTGCTAGTGTCCTAACTGTATGATATCAACAAAAGAATATGAATCATAATATAAGAAGACGATGTGGAGCGAACAACAATAATGAGCGGGAGTTGAATACTAGACACAACGACAATTAATATAGGCTAACAACTATACTAAACTATAGGGCTAAGCTGTCAAGCTAAACTAAAGGGATGGAACCCGCCTAATATCTGAGTCGATACATACATACATACATACACACACACACACACACACACACATATATTAGTCAGTGATCCCGCCTCGATAATATCATATCCGATACCATATCTACAATCAAGTATTCCCAAGTCAAGAGTGCGGATCAAACATCAATATATAGCTCGTTCATAAATCCGTCCTACGGCATCCCAAATCAGGGTACGGGTTAATATCACATTACTCATCTGGTATCCTATTTATCCAAGATCATAATCTGGGTACTGATCTACGTCTAGTACGATACTAATATCATCAATATAGTCATGATCTGACTGCTGATCAACAGCCTCATACATCCCGATATCATCATCATATATCGTCAAAAAGAGGTATACATCGCCTAATGCGACCTATTATGAATATTTTACTATATCTTATCTCATATCACGATCACATGGCAACCATTCAATGTATAACACTATTCACATATAACGTCGTCCTAAGATCCGCTATAATATCAGGACGTATCTCAAGTACGAATCCTGCCATATCACCGATCTCACGGTCTCAAATCGATCTCATCAACTCATCTCAAATCACAAGTACTATCCCCAAATCTAGTATTTGAACACATAGTCCCATACCCATGTGAACACATAAATATATAATCCCATATACGCACATGTAAAAGAAAGGATGTATGCAAGTATGCGCGTGCGTGTGTGTATAGGTGCAACCCCTACTCTAGGGTTTCGCAACTACACTACAAATCCATGAACATATAACCATATCCTGAATATCATCCACGTATCATAAACCATATATATATATCCACTATATATGCTATATTACGAACTGCGGGGGTACTATACGCCATCCACCCGACTTCTCCCCGTAGACATAAATCTATTCACCTTGTCCTCGCTCGCCGGTGCCGACGTCGCCACGCGCTTGCTTGTCGTCTCGAAGTCCACATGGGGTACCTACATGTCATATATAGCATCGTATCGCATTAAAATCCGACTCATGTCCAAAACGACACATGAACCTCACATAGGTCAAAACCTATGTTCCGCTGAAGAGGAAGAACCAAATAACCCTCGACATCGGCGTACAAACGCCAAGTGATTGAGAAAAACTCAAACGCATCAATCGTGGTTTCACAACTCACTAAATGCTATAAGAAATAAGGTGCAATTCATCAAATCTTAAAATTAACCAAATCGATTTACTTCCAAAAGCCTAGTAAGCGGTCATTAACCGTTTTAAAACAATCTTAATAATTTGGCAAAACTAGTGGTCACAATATTTACTAATTATCTTAATTAGGCCACATAAACATTTACTAGATTTTTAATCTTGCTAAATTTCATTAAACCAAAACCTAGTTAGCACAAATACCCTTTTTGTTCAAAACTTACCATTTTTGTTCAAAACTTGAAGTTTTTACCAATATAAATATTTTAACAAATTTTAGTGACCATAATGCTCACTAATTAACTCAACAAAGTCACACGAACCATTTCAAAATTTTTCTCTCTTCTAATTATATTAATTATAAAAATCTAGTTTGCAAAAAGACACAATTTGGGAAAATTAATTGTAACAATTTGAAATTTAGCAATTAGGTTACGTTTTAGCATGCTTAAGATGTGAAACTACACATCACAACAGATCTCAAGTGGTCAAACCCTAGCTCCAAAACTAAACCCTCACTTGAATTTCTTAAACTTGAAATTGAAACCATAATTCCTACTAAATAAGTTTTGATTAAAGTAAATAAACAACAATTTAACAAAAGGTTGAGATTATACCTCACATGTTTAAGATCAAACTTGCAAACCCTAGGCCTCCCAAAAAGGTTTCCATGGTCCAAGATCCATGCTAGATTTGCACCAAAAATTTTTGATGATTTTTGCTAGGATTTTTTTTTTGGGTTTTAGTTTGTGGATTTTTTGTGGAATTTTACAAATGAGAGAAGAGAAGAAATGGGGGAAGAAGTTCCTGGCCGAGCTTGATCAGGGGGCTGCAGTTTGTGAGGAGGGGAAGAGAGAGAGAGAGTGAGGTGTACATGTGGAAAATTTCATGAAAAGAAAACCCCCTACCTCATTAATTTAGCCCCATGCCATCTTTGTTTAATCTATTCTTCTTCTCCTTTTTTTTTCTTTTTTTTAGTGGAGATGAATGAGAGGGGGGGCTGTGCAATTTCGGCTCAGGGAATTTGGGTGTGTGGGGGGAGGGGTAATTTTCCATGTCAAGACAAAGTACAATATTACATATATTAAATTCAATTCTTACATAATTTATTTTTCTAACTATCTTAATCCTAGAAATCTCTAGAAACATGGAGGCAATTTGAGAAGAAAAGAGCATGTTACAAACTTGATCCTAAGTTGTCATGTTTCACTAATGAATGATTAACCCATTCCAATTGTAATTATCCTAATCAAATATATTAGTGACGGCTTAAAATAATATTAAAATAACTAATTTCGGAAAATTTTTCAGAAAATTAGAAATTTTACTAGTGGCTCAATAAACACCAAATACTAGCAATTACATAGCTAGAATATGTATATTTAATTTTGTAATAAAAATATTTGTATTTTGACTTTTTACAGAAAACCCCCTTATTTTACCGATTTTCCGAAATTTCACCGAAACGATTTTCGAAACGTTACACTTTGGCCAAATGGTTATATCTGTAATGTGATATATGTACTAAACGTCGACTAATCGCTATACGTCGATTAGTGGGGGTTGTGCATATCTGTGATCTGTAATGTTGGATTGTATATATGAACTTGTTGGATTGTCGCGGATGAATAGCCGGGGTTTGTGAGATGAGAGTTTATTTATCTTTCATTTGATGTAAATTGTAAATTCATGTAATATTTTTTTATGGCCGCATATCCGGGTTGAGGTTGTAGCCGTCATTGTATATTATTTCTTTTACTGTTTTTGCTCCTAGGATAGACCCAAGGTGGGGTGCACAAACTACCGGGTACTTTGAAGTGCCGAGTGGCCTACTTACGTAGTTGAGCGAGGTTGCTTTACTTCGGATACTTGGCGGGTAGTTTGCCGCACCCGTAGGGGTCTAGGGTGGGGTTTGGCTATTCATCACGACCGTGTAATCCGTCTTTCATTGCAGGCTCGAACGAAACGTGGATTCCTAGCATATCCAATGTGTTCATCTGTGATCTGGAATGGCTATCATTGCATCTGACAAATGTATATATCTATATATGATATCTATTAGGCGTTGCTTATGTTTTGCATCCGCGTTAGTCCAGCCCCCGCTCTGTCGTTAGTTAAGTAACCTAACGGGTGATGACGGGGCCCCGTGGCGAATGCTGATGGCATAAGCGTACGTCATATTTTCGTTGTTTTCTGCAATGGTAGGATTAATTGATGGGACGCATTATATTAATGCAAAGAAAATAAACCAAAATTAAATCGTTGGAACAATTTCAAAACCACTCGGTTTCTTTTCAAAACAGAAAACTTTTAAAAACGCGGAGCTTAAACCACTCTTTTTTAAAAGCTATCAGGTTCCTTCGATTATATCAAGTTCACTACGTTCACGATTTCACAAAAACCATTCGTAGCCCTCCGTCATTTCATATGGATAGTCAATAGTATTCAAGCCGTGTTTGTTGGCCAAAATCAAGGCATAGTGATTGATAGCTATTGGATATTCATATGTAGCATACATAGATGCGTTGGTTTGGGACAGCCGTACTACCTTATTGGCCAAAGTCAAGAGTAGGTACGGGTGGGTTTAAATTAACCTGGAAAATGACGGGTAGAACTTGACATGTGACTTATGATTTGTTGGCCAAAGTCAAGGTCATAAAAGCATGGGGCAAAAATCCACATCGGGAGTTTCTAAAGAAACTGAAACTTGCTAGTGCTGCATACCATTTGGAGTGTGATGATTTTGGTAAGATTCCTTCAGCTTTATCACACAATGATATTTGGATCCCGATCCTACTGTGAGTGTATGCTACTCCTCGGGAAACTTTCTCACTTAACGATCAATGCTATAAACCAAGTAGGTGTCTAGAAAGGTGTTAGCGGGGCAACGCCCATAGGGAAAAGAGGTTATTTAATTAAGGAACTTCGTGAATGCATCGTAAAACCTCCCTCGAAGTACTGACACTGGCCTGGCTGAACGGTTAAGCAAGTATCGTATGGTGAGATTGATCCCGACTAATTCTTCTTTTATGGTTTGAGGAAGGATTCGAGAAACAGTGGGAGCCATACTGTTTAGACAAAATAAAAACCACTCTAAACTTGCAAGAGCATCATGTTAAAGTGTTTCTTCTCTCTCTCCTAATTGCAGCGACCCAACATCATGACCGGCCTTAAGTTACTACTAGCTAAAAATATACTGACAAGGACAAACTACAAAGATTGCCTCAAGAATTTCAAAATGGCAATCACTTATGACAAGTTGGGGTATCTCCATACCACCAAAGCCCCCGTTGTCCCAGGTCCTCAATCCAGCGTCGCGGATAAGGAAATCCGTAAGACCTGGGAGATTGACTGCGCGAAGGCTAAGTGCCTCCTGCTTGCCTCTATGTACAATGAACATTAGAGGAGGCACGAGAATATGAACCTTGAATCCATATTTCTCCATACTAAGGAACTATATGGAGAGCAATCCCGTATCGCTAGATACGATGTCTCGAAAAAGTTGTTTTCAGCGAGATTGGCCGTCGGATCATCTGTAGCAGAACACGTGCTTAAGATGATTGGCTACATTGAAGAGCTCGCGGACCTCGGGACCACGTTAGAGAACGAGCTCTATACTGACTTGATTTTCCAGTCCCTTCCTTCCACTTACGCCCAGTTTATCCTGAACTTCAACATGCAAGGAAAAGAAGTTGAACTTTCGAAACTCCTCAACATGTTGAGGAGTGCAGAGGGCACCCTACAGAAAGTCAGCGAAACACCCGCTTTGTTTGTTGGAGGATCTTCCTCTTCTAGGTCCAAAGCAAAAGCCAAAGAAAAGAAGAAGAAGGCCCCCACCAAACCAAGGGGCGGTGTTAGTAAAGTGGAAGCCAAGGAAAAGGAAAAGGTGACAAAGGTTGCGGGACAGCTTGTGGGGAAGGAAGAGTGCTTTTATTGTCATAAGAAAGGACACTGGAAGAAAGATTGCAGGGCTTGGAAGGCCAAGAACCAGGACCCGAAACAAGTTGTGGCTTCGGCTTCATGTGCGTATGTTATTGAAAACTGTCTATCAATAAACTCAACTTCGTGGGTATTGGATACTGGATCAGAATCTCATATCTGTAATTCTTTGCAGGCACTGAGAAAGCGTAGGGTTTTGAAGGCAGGTGATATGACCCTCAGAGTTGCAATCGGAGCTGGCAAGGATGCTGTGTCCGTGGGGGGACTATCACTTGGGATTGTTAGTTGGACATGTTTTGGTTTTGCGTGACTGTTATTTTATACCCAATTCGACTTGTAATATCATATTTGTATCTTTAATGTCTAAAGAAGGTTATGATTTTGCATTTGTAAGCAATGTTGTAAACATTCACCTTAATCATGTTCTGATTGAGTCGGGTACATTAAGCAACGGTATATACGTATTGAACCAACCACAGATTTTCAATGTCCAGAATACACACAAAAGAAAGTCTCCAGAAATAAATCATGCTTTCTTATGGTATTGTAGACTGGGTCACATCAATGAGGCAAGGTTAACTAAGTTGCATAAAGAAAGATATTTGGATCCGTTCGAATATCAATCATATGCAACTTGTCAATCATGTCTCAAAGGAAAGATGACAAAGACTCTGTTCACCGGACACGAAGTAAGAGCGAGCGAGCTCTTAGGACTCATACACAGCGATGTATGTCGTCCAATGTCTACACATATGCGAAGTGGTTATTCTTACTTCATTACTTTTACGGATGATTTTTCATGGTATGGATATGTCTTCTTAATGAAGCATAAATCTGAAGCCTTTGAAAAGTTCTACGAATACAAGAATGAAGTAGAAAAACAAACAGGCAAAAGTATGAAGACACTGAGATCGGATCGAGGTGGTGAATACTTAAGTGCCGAGTTCCTGGATTACTTAAAAGAGAATGGAATTCTCTCTCAGCTTACTCCTCCATACACTTCACAACATAACGGTGTATCGGAGAGACGGAACCGAACCCTATTGGATATGGTACGTTCCATGATGAGTAATGCTGAGTTACCACGATCTTTCTGGGGATATGCACTAGAATCAGCTGTAGGGTTCCAAGGCACACTAATGAGGTCTCACAAGGCATCAAACATGGCTAATTCAAATTTTACAAGTGCCGAGAAACCCTAATACGGATCGTTAACTAGATGTGTAGGCTATGCGATGCAAGTTAACGACTTTAACTTAAAAGAGAAGGGGCTGCAACCTTTGTAGATCCGGTCCACCACTTCCTAAGCTCTGCGATGATGTCCCTCCGCTGTCCATTTCGGATTCCGGACTCTAGCATCGGCGTCATCGAAGAAATGGGCAGGCTTGGTCATCGGCTTCGATGCCGAAGATGATCTACGTCGAGGCATCACTAGATCAAGCTCCCACTTCAACAAGTCATGAAACTTGTGAAGAAAACACCCTATACTACTTGGCAAGAGGTAGAGGATGAAGAAATAGGAAGTGGGTTCACTTTAGAATTGGATTTCTCACTCATTTTCACTAGTTGCCATTGATGGTAGCTAGGTTTTCTTCATGTTGAAGATGAAGAAGAAGAAGAAAAGATATGATAAGTGTTATATAAAAATAGAAAATAAAATCAACACTTATCATTTTCTAACCTTGGTTAGGTGTAGAGATTGTACTAAGGTTAAGTGGAATGGTTAGGGTTAAGTATGAGACAAAATGGTCACTTTAGACAAACCTTGAAGAAGCTTCAAAGGAAAAACAAAACTAGCAACCATTTCATTTCTTATCTTTTCCAAAATAAATAAATAAATAAGAAAAAGAAAACCCTAATCATTAACTTAACCATGGTTTAATTCTTTACATTTAACCAAGTAAACATGTATCATCAAATATGATACAATCAAGTGCACAAAAGTATATCACGTATACAACTTGTGATATTCAAGTGAGAAAATCCATTTAAAGTGAACCAATACTAGTTAATGCAAAGTAATATATCAAATATATAATTATACATTAAATTATTAAATTAACACTTGATTTAACGTTCCGGTCATATCGCATATAACCGACTAGTATCCTATGTATCGGCTTATCAAATCAATTCTTGATTCGACAACTAGGTTATATCGCATATAACCAATCGATACATTCATCACGAGAATGGAATACGGTATCACATACACGAATTATTCTCGGTCCCGCACATATCTCATATGCGCTCCTATTTCGTTTCGCTTGAGCCAGGAAACCTCCGTGTAGGACTCTAAAGACTCGTCAATACGCCGGCAGTAGGTGATGATCATATCAAACACCCACAAGCCGCAAGCGGTCTGCTAAACGTAACGGCCACCCGGGTATTGAGCGATCAGAAGATCGATGAGCAAGCACGCTCACACTCATGTGAATCCAACCAGTAACACTTATCGTACAGTCTGGTCTGATCGTCTGATATGTCGCATATCTCGCCTAGAGGTGGTAAACGTCAGACCCCAGTAGCTCGATAAGTCATGCCGACGTGAGGTCCATAACGTGTGTGAAACTACTGATAACACTTACCAGTAGATCACTGCAACCCTGGCTTGGGATTTCCTGTTATGGCCAGTCGAGCATAGCGCAACATCAACCCCCAATACCGGGAGAGACGAATCCCCTCCTATCGCTCATTGCCTCCATGTGAATCGGGACTGTACCCAAAAACCACCTGTTTGCACGACTCAGTAGAGCCGTGGTAGGGTGGAAATCAAAGCACAGTGGGAGACACACAAGACTCTATGACGATCTCGGGTCAACAGACTAAGCTGTACCAGTATCACCAGAGAACTGCCATCTGACGTGAGGTATAATACCATCTGGGAGTTCTCGGTGAGTCCGTTCATTGTACCCAGTCTCCACTGAGCACCCGCATACCATCTCTGATGTCAAACACTAATGGATATGGGATCATCCATCGCCCATCACATGGGTCGAGAAGATATACGCTAGTCTACTCTGGAATATCGATGCCCCGTCTCGATATTCCCACGACTAGGAACATTGAAGGATGTACCCATAGACTACCCAGGCCCCACTAGTATGATCTGCATCATAGTCCTGGAAGTCGAGTACACATCCTAAGGGCTTTATCAACATGTAACAGAGAGACAGAAAGTATACATGTTAAGATAAAGAGCAACCAGATAGCGTACTATCATGTCGCGCAAGAAAGTCCTACCTATATATGTCCCAGCATCCACTACAATATACATCCAATGTACAGTAATGGTCTCTAGGGCATACATATAACTAACAATCTCCCACTTGCACTAGGGCCATCTGTAGCAGTAGTTATAGTATCTAATACTCAACCAACCCATATAAGTCTCTCTTTGGGAAAAAGCCTTTGTGAGTGGATCCGCCGTGTTGTCCTCTGAGTCTACTCTCCTATCCTCGATCATCCTGGAGAACATCTATCTCCATGATCAGGTGATGCTGCCTCAGAATATGTCTGGGTCACTGATGGGACCATGGATCCTTGGCCAAAGCCACACTTCCATTGTCATACAATGGTAGGAACCTAGTTCATCTTATGAACCAATACACACCCAAACTGCCTCTTTGGTAGTATCTTTAATAGCGATGTTACCAGCCTTTATCGTCTAGTTTGCCACGGTATCTAGCTTGGAACTCTTCCAACATACCGTCCCTCCACAGAGGGTAAAGACAATGCCTGTGACTGACATTCAGTCGTCTTTATCATCCTGGAACCTTTCCAGTGATTCTCCCCAGGATCGATTGATACCATCTCACTACAACTAGTGAGAATCCTAATATCCAATTAGATCTATCTCATAGATGAAAACTCAGGATTTAGGAGGTATCACTTTGATCCTATTGGAGAATCCTTGTGATAAGTGGAGATTGACCGAGCGTAGTATAGGAAACTCCTGTCCTATCAAGAGTATGTTGTCCACATACAATACGAGGATGACCACCTTACTCTCTACTACCTTTTTGTTTATACAAGGTTCATCTACCATTTTGATGAAGTCAAACACTTTGACTACCACATCAAAACAGACATTCCAACTCCGCGATGCCTGCTTTATTCTATAAAGCAACTTGCACACGTTTACGCTGCTCCCACTGTTTACGAAGCCCTCTGGCTGTGTTCTTATAGACGTTCTCTTCTAAATCACTATTTAGAAAAGTAGTCATGGCACCCAACCGCCAGATATCGTGGTCATGGTATGTAGCAATGGCAAGTAGGATCTGGATGGACTTAACCATAGTCCCTAGAAAAGGTTTCATCATTATCCACATCTGGTTGATGACTAAAACCTTTAACAAGTCTAGCTTTGAAAGTCTCACCTTTTCCATCTACACCAAGTAATCTTCTCAAGATATACTTGCTCCTGATGGGAATTTAACCCTTCAGATAAAGCAGCCAAAGTCCATACTTTGTTGGTGTACATGGATTCCATCTCAGATCACTAAGCATCCAGCCATTCTTACAGAGTCCTACTCCCGATGACCAGCTCGAAACTAGTTGGGTCATCATCTTATGATGCAATCCTCGCTCCCACTGTCATCGAGAAACCGAAGTATCTCTCAGGTGGATGAGGAACCCTACTAGATCGGCGGAGAGGCTGAGGTTCGTCGGAATCTATTGAATCCTTTGGTTCTACCAAATCACCTGCTGTAGTTTGTATAGATGGAACCTTTCCAGTTCTACACAACAGACCTTGCCTTGATCTTGTCCGGATTTTTGCTTTTGGACATAGGCCGGACAACCCCAAAAAGGAAATAGGTAACTCAGTATTACTCATCATAGAGCATACCATATCTAATACGGTGCGATTGCTCCGCCCTGATACACCGTTGTGCTGTGGTGTATTCAGAGGAGTAACACTGAGAGAGAATCTCATTCTCCTTTAGAATAGTCCAGGAATGCCATGCACAAGTATTCTCCTCCCTGATCTTATCATAGGACATAATACTTATACCCGGTTTTTGGTTCTTTACTTCTAACTTATATTCTGTGAATATCTCAAAAGGTTCGGACTTGTGTTTCAACAGGAACATATGTCTGAATCTTGAGAGATTATCAGAGAACGTAATGAAGTACAAAGAACCGGTCTTGGCATGTGCAGACAGGGGACCTACATACATCAACATGTATCATCCCAAGAGTTCATTAACTCTTTCTCTGTTTCCAGTAAACGGAGCTATGGTCATCTTATCTTTGTGACATGACGGGCGAGTTTCACAAGATGTAAATTCAAACTAATTTAAATATGCATCTTTATGTAACTCTAGCTAGTCGGGTCACATTGATCTGACCTAGTCTACAATACCTTAAGAAAAAATCGTTCAATTCTGAACTCTACCTCTTGTCTGTGTTCCGTATACTAAGAACTGTAGTTTTATTTAGAACGTCAATGCTTTTAGATAACGTGCCTGAACCGATCAACTTTTAATATAGGAAATGTTCAAAACATTATCCAACAATACAAAATTTTATCATTTCTTTACTCATAAGGAGACTGATATGATTTTGTATATCAGGTTCGGTATCTAATAGCATTTGTTCAGAATCAATGTATTGGTAATACAGGGTGACAGTGACCAACAGACTTGGCTGCAACACTTGCCCCGTTTTCTGTCTCATGAAACTTATCACCCGTTCTCAGTTTTTCTACCCTTTTGTAGCCCTATGTAACAGATTACATATCTGGGATCCTGATACGGTATCAAATACCCAGGATGCAGAGGATACTGAGAAAACAGTTCTTTGTAATGAACACACCCGAAGGAGATGCATCATATGCACTTTTTTCGTTTGGGCGGCAAAGGAATTCTGGTATTCCCTTATTTCCTGCTCTGCCTTATAACAATTATAAGTTGGAGCGGGACCAACGTTCCCCAGCTCAGTATAACAAGCGGGTTCGGTCAAAACATCCATATTATTATCTTGATTAAGGCGTGATATGGTCTCTATCTGGAGAGAGAGAGAAGAAAACACTCTGCGTGCGCTCTTGCAAGATCAGATTGGTTGTTATTTTATCTAATCAAGATGGCTCCCACTGTTTTTTTCAAATCTTCCTTCAAACCATAAAAGGAAAGACTAGCCGGGATTAATTACACTCTACAAGTTCGCCAATCTTTCAGCTAGGCCAGTGTCGGTACTTTGAGGGAGGTTTCCCGTGCTTTCGCACGGACCTAATTACAGTAAACCTCGTTTTCCCAGAGGCGTAACCCCATTGACACCTTTCTAGACACCTACTTGATCGGCTAATTGCAAAGTGCAAAACTCTCCCAGGAGTAACAATTACTCGCAGTGGGTATCGGGATCCAACTATCATATAGAAGGTATGCAATCTCATTGCAAGTTTCAACACTTGAAACTCCCGATAATGGTTTTTACCCCTAGCACCTATGACCTTGGCTAAGGTCAACAAATCATAAGTACTAGTCAAGTTCTACCCGTCATTTCGTGATTAGTTAGACCCACCCACATGACCCTTGGCTAAGGTCAACAAAGCCACATGACTGTCCTAACTAATCGCATCATATGCGGTGTAGGAAGACATCACTTAGCTACCGTACACTACGCCTCGGCTATGGTCGACAAACGTAGCACGAATACTAAGTACTCTACTTCCTAAAATGACGGAGGGTTGTGAATGTTTTTTGTGAAAACCTTTAACGCTTTGAACTTGATCTCGTTGCGGAATCAAATGGTTTTTAAATGGAGTGTTTTTGAGGCTTTTCTAGTTTTGCTAAAAGGGTCACTCCCGGTGAAGGGATCGTCGGCCCTTTCCTCGTCGAATGAGGTGCGGGATATATCATATGTATCACTGTGCAAAGCAGAAACTATAGAAGCAATCAAAAGACAAACCGAGTGTGTAGCATCTGCCAGTTATTTCTAAAGGAGTCACTCCCGGTGAAGGGATCTCGGTCCTTTCCTCATCGAATAAGGTGCAGGATGTTCTACAAGGAACACCGCGATGCAAAGCAAGAACTGTAGCTACCTGCTTTATTTTGAAATTCGATTCCACAACATCAATTAGGTTTATTTTCTTTCATTAATCTCATTAATGAATATCCCATCATTTAAGTCCACCTAAACATCACAGATAAATATAACGTACGCTTATGCCATCCGCATTCGCCTCGATGTCCCGTCTGCACCGTTAGGTTAGGTAACTAACGCCAGAGCGAGGCAGGGCTAGTTCGGGTGTAAAACATAAGCAACGTCTATATAATATATCGTATATACTATATATAATATCTATCTGAACACATCACATGATCACATCACAGATAACGCAGCAGAAAATATCATATGAAATATTGGATATACTAGGAGGTCCGTGTTTTCAATATGAGCCAGTATAAAACACGGATTCCACGGTCGCGATGAATAGCCAAACCCACACCCTAGAACCCTACGAGAGCGGCAAGCAACCCTACCAATTCTAGGGTTAGGAGACCCGGACTCGACTCCTCGAGTTGGTCTCCCACCGGACCCTAGAACCCGGTTACTTGTGCCCTCCTCCTTGGGTCTATCCTAGTGTAGAAAAGTAAATAACATACAAATGGTGACAACATCCGCAACCTGGAAGTGCCCCAATAAAAGAATATTACATACAAGTTTTTACATGAATGAAAAGGAAAAACACTCATCTCACATAAAAAAAACCCCGGCTATTCGAACACGACGATCCAATATAACATATACAGCAACACATAACATCACATGTCATCAACGTAAGTAAATATGCGCATCCCAATTGTCGTTGACATATAGCAACGAAAACGGCGATATCACATATTACACTTACGGTCACAGAAAAGAAAGTGTAATACTACAACAGTTGGAATCCACAACCTCTTTAGACATTGCATGCCTAATCAAATGAATTCCTTAGACATCGCATGCCTAACAATTATAAGCCCCGCATTTTAGTCTCAAAATCGAAAACCCTTTTCAACATCAAGTCGGGCAATTCAACAAGATTCCCGACATCATGATCGAATGCTCGTCGCAAACTTTAGTAGGCGGCCGCACCCCCGACGCCGTCGACAAAGTGCACCAAGGCGGAACACCGCTGCCGCGAGCACCCGAACGGATGCTTTCGGCGACGGGGTTCTCCTACAGTCACTTGGTCGGGGCTATGGAGTGAGGCTGTCTATTAAGTTTACCCGGCGAGTATCCGCGTACGCTACGTGATTGCGACGGACTTTTGATCACATCAAAATTCCGTGGCAACCGATCACGTAAGACTAAACTACTAGATTTATAACATTCATTCAGTTATCTCATAACTACTTGTGAATACCAAGTGTCGTATCACATTCCGGATAAACAGAAAATGTTAAACTTTCCGATCGAACAATCGAACACCCATGTTTTCCCAATACAGCTCAACACATGAAATAAGTCTAAAAACATTCAGTTCATGTCTCAGTACCAACGGTCCAGCCGTAGAAGGGTCAAGCCAACGCCTCACATATGGCATGCCGTACTGCCCTAAACCCGAAGGTTCAAAGGGCAGTTCAAGACGGCCACATAATCGAGTTAAGGTTTGTTGTGTTCTAGAGGGACCATCGCGTTACTTGCACTACTTAGAACGTGATTAAACTACAGAAAAATCCAACAATTGGAAATTTCCCGCCAAGGGAAAAAATGGGTATTTATATCCGGTCGAACATTTTAACATATTCTAAAATTACCCGGAAAAACACACTGACAAAATTAGACAATCCGATCGATACACCGAGGCCCCAATACAACCCAGAAATTTCAACTCTGGAATAAATATTAAAAATTCCCAGGAAAACCAGCACTGCAAACTAAGAATTACTGTGCAAAATTAAATACAAAATACGACTAAACGGCCGCGGAACCGCGGCACGAGCCCGCGGCTCTTTGATGGAATTAGTCCATCGAAATTCACAGCAACTCTTACATTATCCTGCTGATTTTTCTGCATATTTTTAATTCTCAAAAAACCACGAATTTCAAAAATGTACAGAGAGCATTTTTGGGTTTGGGTTTTGATTCGATCGGACTTCTAATTCCGTCTACGCATCGCCTAAGGCTCTAGCTAGGCTCTGATACCACTGTAGGCTTCCTAGGCACACTAATGAGGTCTCACAAGGCATCAAACATGGCTAATTCAAATTTTACAAGTGCCGAGAAACCCTAATACGGATCGTTAACTAGATGTGTAGGCTATGCGATGCAAGTTAACGACTTTAACTTAAAAGAGAAGGGGCTACAACCTTTGTAGATCCGGTCCACCACTTCCTAAGCTCCGCGATGATGTCCCTCCGCTGTCCATTTCGGATTCCGGACTCTAGCATCGGCTTCATCGAAGAAATGGGCGGGCTTGGTCGTCGGCTTCGATGCCGAAGATGATCTACGTCGAGGCATCACTAGATCAAGCTCCCACTTCAACAAGTCATGAAACTTGTGAAGAAAACACCCTATACTACTTGGCAAGAGGTAGAGGATGAAGAAATAGGAAGTGGGTTCACTTTAGAATTGGATTTCTCACTCATTTTCACTAGTTGCCATTGATGGTAGCTAGGTTTTCTTCATGTTGAAGATGAAGAAGAAGAAGAAAAGATATGATAAGTGTTATACAAAAATAGAAAATAAAATCAACACTTATCATTTTCTCACCTTGGTTAGGTGTAGAGAATGTACTAAGGTTAAGTGGAATGGTTAGGGTTAAATAAGAGACAAAATGGTCACTTTAGACAAAGCTTCAAGAAGCTTCAAAGAAAAAACAAAACTAGCAACCATTTCATTTCTTATCTTTTCCAAAATAAATAAATAAATAAGAAAAAGAAAACCCTAATCATTAACTTAACCATGGTTTAATTCTTTACATTTAACCAAGTAAACATGTATCATCAAACATGATACAATCAAGTGCACAAAAGTATATCACATATACAACTTGTGATATTCAAGTGAGAAAATCCATTTAAAGTGAACCAATACTAGTTAATGCAAAGTAATATATCAAATATATAATTATACATTAAATCATTAAATCAACACTTGATTTAACGATCCGGTCATATCGCATATAACCGACTAGTATCCTATGTATCGGCTTATCGAATCAATCCTTGATTCGAAAACTAGGTTATATCGCATATAACTGATCGCACGCTTTTGGCGTGTCGGATGTTCAAAGGTCGAAAGTTTACCGCGATCAGGACGGTGTCGCTATGTAGCTAGCCGGTTGAGCACGGGTCGATCCACTGGGAGATGGTTGTATGTCCGTTCTTGTCTTAGACGAGTCAATAAAGAATTTGTTTGTGTTTGTTCAAACTAACCTATGTGTTTTATATGCAAGTATGAAGTTGTTAAGAAAAAGATACGAAATTGTAAGCTAAAGAAATCCGTACTCAAAACCTTTGAGCCGAGTCTTGACCAATTGAAGCTAGAGCAATCGGCAACAACGTGGATTAGGGGATTTAAGCACGGTATTCGTGGAATCCGGCTTATTTACCCTTGTCCTTCCGTTCTTGTCTCTTACTTTCACCTCCGGCCAAACCGAACGCAACCGGTCGCGGTTAGGAATCACCGTTACCTTGGTAGGGTAGGGTGCCTAACAGAGCGCTTGCGTAACGTTTGGACGGAGTTCAATGGAAAATAACGGGAAAAGAAAATGAGCAAAGAAACATTAACTTATAATACCGTATTTATTCTTAACAACGATAATTACAACCATTCACAAAAAGAACCAAAAAGAGAGAACAAAAAGAACAAAGAAAAGAAAAGATTACAAGCAAGTAAGGGCATGGAATTTAAAGTGCAAGAAAGTAAAGCAAGGTAATAAAAAGCAAGTAATAAAAAGCAAGAAAGAAAACTAGAAACTAGAACTCAAGGCAAGCATGGGATCAATTGCCAACCCTTAAACTTGCAAGCTCAATCAAGAGGTTGCAAGATCAAGAGAAGGGTAAAGAACTCATGTGAAGTGAAGAACTAATTCCATAAGAAAAATACGACCCTTGAGATCAATAACAAACCCTTAACCTTTCAAGCTCAATGAAGAGGTTGAAAGATCAAGAGAAAGCAAGAATCTCAAGGGGAAGTTAAATAAAAGAGAATGATACAAAAACCCTCATCTTCATTGATCATCCACTCAATGCTCTCACTACATTTTCATGGAGGAAAGATGAAGAAGAAGAAGAAGAAGAAGAACTAAAATTACACTAAAACCTACAAAACTGGAACCAAGAATTGACACCCTTGGCTTGGCAAATTCTGGGGTATTTATAGGCAGGGAAATGGAAACCTAGGGCAACATTCTGAAGCATAATGAAAAGACCAAACAAACCCTTAAAATTCGTCAACTAAGTAGGTTATACTGCCGCGGATCCACGGCATAAGCCTGCTTATGCCGCGGTTCCGCGGCAGTAATAGGGAATTGGGCCATCGTATTTTGTGTTAATCCCTGGTTTGTTGTTTCCTCATGTTTGCCAACTTTAAACTACACAAAATCCTCCAGAAAATCTTCAGGTTTCTTAGTCCAAGATTGCACTCTTTTCTTTACTTTTGATTTTATCTCCCTCGAGCTCCGCGCACCCATTGATTCTTGTGCTGCCCCCCTCGTGCTCTGTGCCTGTCCGAGACACGAATGACCACTGTCATATGTCTTGTCTCTGGAACTGGTACTCGGCACTGGACGGATATGGATGACCGGAACCCGGCTTTTATCTGCTGTCAACAGATGTTCTGCTTCTGGCGTAACTGTGGAGATTTTGTCTGGATTTGCAATATTTGTACTGGAAACCTGTAATCTGTAAATTTGTAACAAACACGGATTAAAAGCACCTGCCTATAAACACACGAGCGTAAGAATGGGCGGTATAAAATGCAATATTCTGGTATGAACAAATACCCCCAAACTTAACTTTTGCTCGTCCCGAGCAAAACCAATTATTCCTAACCGCACTTTCGCAGGGAACGCGATTGCACTGAGCACGTGCAACAAGCCGTTAAACCTCTAGGTGTCCCTAGTAGGAGGAGTGTTGTCTCCTGAGGGTTTTCAGCGGATTACACCCACAAAATCCCGTCAAGCTAGTGTCATAAGTTAACATCGATTCTACTCCTATAGTTTAGTACTTACATTAGAAACTCTATCATCCTAAGTTAGAAATATCCAACCCCAATGCTTCACACCTCCTATCTATTTAACCTTAGGTCATATACATTCCAAAAAAGTTTAGAAAGATGTCGGTTCTCCTGAGTTTTCCTTCTATAGTGCGGCCTCAAATCATGGATTTTTATCAACTTTACAGAAAACACAAGACTTATTCTTTATTTCTATCTCTTATCCAAACATCAATTGTATACCCCTACGCGTGTGTATATTTGCACCCCTACACTCAAGAATTCAATTCAAGCTATAATACCCTTGTCCTAATACCTAATACAACTTCTTTTCATTTAATGATGGACGGTGTTGCTCACACATCTTTTATGCGACTATTAATGCTTCTTGAGGCACTAACGGCCGATTACTGAATGTGTGAGCTTAAAGCGTAAATAGCAGTTTCCAGGTCTTGACTTTATTCTATTTTTCTTTTTATTTTTCTCTTTCTTTTTCTTTTTCAAGACCGGATATATTTTTCAACATGCTCTTTTGGTGTTTAGCTTTAAATACCGTTTTTTCTTTCATACTAGGCTTTCAGGCAAGAGTATTTCAGGGTATCCTCTACTATCCCAAGTTTCAAGGTGCGTGTAAGTGCAGTTTGTAGGGTATATACTTTCTAAATTTGAACTCGAGAAAAGAAACTATTTTTCAGACTTATCCTCCAGTAAAGCTTCAATATTTTCCCTTCATCTTGACTTGACTCAAGAACTGAACTCAAGATTACCTATTTCTCAAAAAAAAACTGTAAGGACGTATACTTACCAAAGTTAGACAGAATGAGGGTTATTTTTAGGGTTTTCAAATCCTAAGCCTAGAATTTAGTTATTTCTATCATATCAACTAAACTTTCGGAATAAAGATCTAAGTTACCCTATTAGCTAACTTGACGACAAAGTTTTTATATTTTTTTGGAAAATTTTCGATTTTTGTGGGTTTTTAATTAAGGTATGCAAATGCAAAAAATACAAATCAATGCGAAGGAAGAAAGCTTACCGAGCATACCCCCAAACTTAAACTTGACAGTGCCCTCACTGTCGGGCTATACCAAGAGGGTCAAAATTGTCGGCGCTTCCTAGAAACAAATTATTTACAAACAAAAAGGAAAACAAAAGAAATATATACAAAAAAGGAGTCCCCCCCAAACTTAAGTAAAACAGTGTTTCCACTGTTAAGCGTAGAAGTTCAGGAATAGGGGGAAAGAGAACAGTTTCAAACTATACAAGGCCTTACACAGGCCAAAAGAGAGCACCAACCATTCAAAGATTTTATCTCTATAATGTGCTGGTTGGTGAAAGAACGCGGAGAGGTAAGAAATGGAGAATACGCGAGACCGTATGGAGATAGAAGCGGGATACGGTCTTGGTATATGAGAAGAAGAATGGCGGAAGGGAGAAAGAAGTGGAATACGAACTTGAGGGTGGAAATGGATTGAATAAATTAGTACAATCTGTAATGATCGATGTGAAAAGATGGATTGTACTAATCTATCAATATGGCGAGAAATTGGGTCAAATCCCTCAAGATTCGTGAGAAACCATGGGTACGCCGAACTTGGTAAACCAGATAATGGAAATGGAAGTGATACGGTTTCTTGCAAGGTCAGAACGATGGAAAGGATGGAAGGAAGTGGTTGAGGAAGGGTATCGGTTAAGGCTTCTGGAGGGTGTACATAGTCAATGAAAGGAACAGGATGAGTTGGAAAATCCGACTCATCAATTAAAACTGGTTCATCCTCAAAACTATCCTCAATATTTTCCTCAAAATTTAGCTCATCCATGCAGTTATCATCAATATCAAGACGCATATAAAGTTCGGGAAAAACATTTAATGACTCGGGATGATGACTTGGAGAGAAAAACTCAGCCAAATCTGCGGGTTCATCATCCAAAATATTCCCAGCGTCAATATCCTCAATCAAGTGAAAGCCAATTTTCTCAGGCACCTCATCAAAAGCATGGATTTCAATCAATTCAGGTTCTGGAGTGGAGGTGTAGAGGTCAAAAGGATTGGGTGTGGTTTCACTTGGCAAGGTCCCTTCACAATCGGGTAAATATAACACTACAAAGTCGCACAACTCATTAATCATTCTATTTTCAATCGGTGAATCGTTGGGAACACTAGATAGACATTCAAAACTGGAGTTGTGAGATTCAAGTTGAAATGGGTAGGCTTGATTCGGAAGGGGGTACAGCTCACTCTCACCACTCAAATTCACAGCCTGTCCTACCGCCTCTTCATACATTGGAAAATTTAGAGCTAGTTGAAAACGAGCTACCGGGTCACTAGGTTGTATGAGGGCGGCCATGGACGCATTCAAATCCATCATCTGTTGGTACGACGCTACCCTAAAGTCTTCCAAAGACTGTTCCAGACTAGACATGGATTGGGAAGGGGTTTCAGTAAAAGATTCAAAGTTTTTTGGATACTGAAAACTCCCAAATGGCGGTTCAGAAGCAATGTCTAGGGAAGGTGCAAAAGTCGGGTAGGACTGGTAGGAATTGAATGGCAGGACAGGAACAGGATCAACATTTGGATAAGAAGGTGAATGGAATTGTTGATCCCAAGAGTCTGTAGTGGTGAAAGGAGTGAAAGATCGGCTACAGGATTGTTCAATATGTTCAGCGATGGACAAAGGACGACTTGCAAAAGGGGTATCAACATAAGCGGGTGCGGGAGGTTGAAAAGGTTGATACAAAGTGGTATGAGGAGTGCAAGTGTTTGTCCTAGACGATGCTATGCGATCTTTCAGTGAAACTTTGGGCATGGAGGGATCGTTCGACGTTCGGCCAAAACAAGAACCGTAAGAAGTAATGTCTGGTTATGGGTACCAAAGTTCGGCAAGTGTTTTGCGAGGTGGGGTACCCATGATATGAAGAGAGGAAGAAAGAAAGGCAGAGAAAAGGAGGGGGGAAAATGTGATTTTTTTAAAATTTTTTTTTTTAGATATTAACAAAAGAATGAAATATACACACAAAAAAGAATATGGACAAAAACAATCACGACACAAAAATACCACACACCTAATCGTTCTAGGGTTCACCTAAGTCAACTAGACCTGCTCCAGAACTTGATTGTCGAAGTAAAACTATGTCGAGAAACGGGCTCAAGATACACTGATCACGAGGCCAGGTAAGTGCAGAGATAAGGGGAGGTTTTCCAACGCTTTCGCGAAGTTCCTTAATTAAATAACCCTTTCTCTTTTGGCGGTTTCGCCGTTAACACTTTCCTAGACACCCCGTAAACAATATACCGTTAAGCAAGGTTCTAAACACAGTTGACTTCTCCTAGTGAGCGTGAAGTCCTTAAGGCTTAAAGTCTAGTTTCTTTTAAATTTTGTGCGGGTAAACGTTATGCTCAAGTTCGTGATTTGTGGTCCACGGAAAAGGTGATGAAATCCTTTACCGTATATTGTGGGGTTCGCTTGCCCTTAAGTCCGTATTAATTGATGCAATGCGCAATTCAATAAAAATTCTATAAAGAATCAAAAAATCGTTTTTTAGTTTAATCGCGGCACTGCAACAAATACGGGTTAGTCAATTTTTAGCGTTTGCTAGCGAACTTGCAAAGAATCCTGCAAAGAATAGTATAGTGGATGCGTCGGATTTGAGAAGAAGGTGTTAGTAAAGTACGTACCGTTAAGTTTTTGGGTTAGGAAACCCCCGTTGAATCAAATCCGGTAAGCTTGAAAAGTGCGCTTGCGCGGGTCAAACTACCCGGATCTTTGGCACTGTATTTTGCAATCACCTTAGCCTTGAACGTACACTTTGCTCCCCACAATCGCAGTTCGCAAATCCGCAAAAATCTGCAGACTTGCTCACAAAAATTATGAAAAAAAAAAGATTTTTTTATTTATAAATATATACAAAAAGAATATTAACCCGAATAACAAGAAAGAAAATACGCTACCGTCTCCCCGGCAACGGCGCCATTTGATCGCACGCTTTTGGCGTGTCGGATGTTCAAAGTTCTAAAGTTTACCGCGATCAGGACGGTGTCGCTATGTAGCTAGCCGGTTGAGCACGGGTCGATCCACAGGGAGATGGTTGTATGTCCGTTCTTGTCTTAGACGAGTCAATAAAAAATTTGTTTGTGTTTGTTCAAACTAACCTATGTGTTTTATATGCAAGTATGAAGTTGTTAAGAAAAAGATACGAAATTGTAAGCTAAAGAAATCCGTACTCAAAACCTTTGAGCCGAGTCTTGACCAATTGAAGCTAGAGCAATCGGCAACAACGTGGATTAGGGGATTTAAGCACGGTATTCGTGGAATCCGGCTTATTTACCCTTGTCCTTCCGTTCTTGTCTCTTGCTTTCGCCTCCGGCCAAACCGAACGCAACTGGTCGCGGTTAGGAATCACCGTTACCTTGGTAGGGTAGGGTGCCTAACAGAGCGCTTGCGTAACATTTGGGCGGAGTTCAATGGAAAATAACGGGAAAAGAAAATGAGCAAAGAAACATTAACTTACAATACCGTATTTATTCTTAACAACGATAATTACAACCATTCACAAAAAGAACCAAAAAGAGAGAACAAAAAGAACAAAGAAAAGAAAAGATTACAAGTAAGTAAGGGCATGGAATTTAAAGTGCAAGAAAGTAAAGCAAGGTAATAAAAAGCAAGTAATAAAAAGCGAGAAAGAAAAATATAAACTAGAACTCAAGACAAGCATGGGATCAATAGCCAACCCTTAAACTTGCAAGCTCAATCAAGAGGTTGCAAGATCAAGAGAAGGGTAAAGAACTCATGTGAAGTGAAGAACAAATTCCATAAGAAAAATACGACCCTTGAGATCAATAACAAACCCTTAACCTTTCAAGCTCAATGAAGAGGTTGAAAGATCAAGAGAAAGCAAGAATCTCAAGGGGAAGTTAAATAAAAGAGAATGATACAAAAACCCTCATCTTCATTGATCATCCACTCAATGCTCTCACTACATTTTCATGGAGGAAAGATGAAGAAGAAGAAGAAGAAGAAGAAGAACTAAAACTACACTAAAACCTACAAAAGAGGAACCAAGAATTGACACCCTTGGCTTGGCAAATTCTGGGGTATTTATAGGCAGGGAAATGGAAACCTAGGGCAACATTCTGAAGCATAATGAAAAGACCAAACAAACCCTTAAAATTCGTCAACTAAGGAGGCTATACGGCCGCGGATCCGCGGCATAAGCCTGCTTATGCCGCGGTTCCGCGGCAGTAATAGGGAATTGGGCCATCGTATTTTGTGGTAATCCCTGGTTTGATGTTTCCTCGTGTTTGCCAACTTTAAACTAAACAAAATCCTCCAGAAAATCTTCAGGTTTGTTAGTCCAAGATTGCACTCTTTTCTTTACTTTTGACTTTATCTCCCTCGAGCTCCGCGCACCCATTGATTCTTATGCTGCCCACCTCGTGCTCTGTGCCTGTCCGAGACACGAATGACTACTGTCATATGTCTTGTCTCTGGAACTGGTACTCGGCACTGGACGGATATAGATGACCGGAACCCGGCTTTTATCTGCTGTCAACAGATGTTCTGCTTCTCGCGTAACTGTGGAGATTTTGTCTGGATTTGCAATATTTGTACTGGAAACCTGTAATCTGTAAATATGTAACAAACACGGATTAAAAGCACCTGCCTATAAACACACGAGCGTAAGAATGGGCGGTATAAAATGCAATATTCTGGTATGAACAATAACCAATCGATACATTCATCGCGAGAATGGAATACGGTATCACATACACGAATTATTCTCGGCCCCGCACATATCTCATATGCGCTCCTATTTCGTTTCGCTTGAGCCAGGAAACCTCTGCGTAGGACTCTAAAGACTCGTCAATACGCCGGCAGCAGGTGATGATCATATCAAACACCCACAAGCCGCAAGCGGTCTGCTAAACGTAACAGCCACCCGGGTATTGAGTGATCAGAAGATCGACGAGCAAGCCCGCTCACACTCCTGTGAATCCAACCAGTAACACATATCGTACAGTCCGGTCTGATCGTCTGATATGTCGCATATCTCGCCTAAGGATGGTAAACGTCAGACCCCAGTAGCTCGATAAGTCATGCCGACGTGAGGTCCATAACATGTGTGAAACTACTGATAACACTTACCAGTAGATCACTGCAACCCTGGCCAGGGATTTCCTGTTATGGCCAGTCGAGCATAGCGCAACATCAACCCCCAATACCGGGAGAGACGAATCCCCTCCTATCGCTCATTGCCTCCATGTGAATCGGGACTGTACCCAAAAACCACCTGTTTGCACGACTCAGTAGAGCCGTGGTAGGGTGGAAATCAAAGCACAGTGGGAGACACACAAGACTCTATGACGATCTCGGGTCAACAGACTAAGCTGTACCAGTGTCACCAGAGAACTGCCATCTAACGTGAGGTATAATACCATCTGGGAGTTCTCGGCGAGTCCGTTCAGTGTACCCAGTCTCCACTGAGCACCCGCATACCATCTCTGATGTTAAACACTAATGGATATGGGATCATTCATCGCCCATCACATGGGTCGAGAAGATATACGCTAGTCTACTCTGGAATATCGATGCCCCGTCTCGATATTCCCACGACTAGGAACATTGAAGGATGTAGCCATAGACTACCCAGGCTGTTAGTTATATGTATGCCCTAGAGGCCATTACTGTACATATGATGTATATTGTAGTGGATGCTGGGACATATATAGGGAGGACTTTCTTGCTCGACATGATAGTATGCTATCTGGTTACCCTTTACCTTAACGTGTATACTGATTGTCTCTCTGTTACATGTTGGTAAAGCCCTTAGGATCTGTACTTGACTACCTGGACTATGATGCGGATCATACTAGTGGGGACATGGTAGTCCATAAGTACATCCTTCAAAGTCCCTAGTCGTGGGTGTATCGAGACGGGGCATCGATATACCAGAGTAGACTAGCGTGTACCTTCTCGACCCATACAGATGGGCGATGGATGATCCCATATCCATTGGTGTTTGACATCAGAGATGATATACGGGTGCTCAGTAGAGACTGGGTACACTGGACGGACTCGCCGAGAACTCCCAGATGGTATTATACCTCACGTCAGATGGCAGTTCTCTGGTGACACTGGTACAGAGTAGTCTGTTGACCCGAGATCGTCATAGAGTCTCGTGTGGTTCCCACTGTGCTTTGATTTCCATCTTACCACGTCCAAGAGGGCGTGCAAAACGGTGGTTTTTGGGTACAGTCCCGAGTCACATGGAGGCAATGAGCGATAGGAGGGGATTCGTCTCTCCCGGTATAGGGGGTTGATGTTGCGCTGTGTTCGATTGGCTATAACAGGAAATCCCTGGCCAGGGTTGCTGAGATTTACTGGTAAGTGTTACCAGTAGTTTCTCGAACAGTTATAGACCTCATATCGACACGACTTATTGAGCTATTGGGGTCTGACGTCTACCACCCCTAGGCGAGATATGCGACATATCAGACGATCAGACCGGACTGTACGGTAGTGTTACTGGTCGGATTCACTGGAGTGTGAGCGGGCTTGCTCGTCGATCTTCAGATCGCTCAATACCTGGGTGGCCGTTACGTTTAGCAGACCGCTTGCGGCTTGTGGATGTTTGATATGATCATCATCCGCTGCCGGCGTATTGACGAGTCTTTAGAGTCCTACACAGAGGTTTCCTGGCTCAAGCGAAATGAAATAGGAGCGCATATGAGATATGTGCGGGACCGAGAATAATGCGAGTATGTGATACCGTATTCCATTCTCGCGATGAATGTATCGAATGGTGTATGCGATATAACCTAGTTATCGATTCAAGCGTTGATTCGATAAGCCGATACATTGTATACTAGTCGGTTGTGTGCGACATGACCGAATCATTGAATCAAGTGTTGATTTAATGATTTAATGTATAATTATATATTTGATATATTACTTTGCATTAACTAGTATCGGTTCACTTTAGACGGATTTTCTCACTTGGTTCGTGCGCATTGCATATGCGATATGTTTTTGTGCACTTGTATGTATCATGTTTGATGATGCATGCTAACTTGAGTTTGTGTAAAGGTTAAACCATGGTTATTCATATGGTTAGGGTTTATTATTTATTATTCATTTATCTTATTTAATTATCCTTTTATTTTTGATAAATGAATGAAAGAAAAGAGAAAAGAATGGTGGCAAATTTTGGAGTTTAGTTGAACCTTCATGAATCTTTGATCAAGTCAACCATTCTTATCTCATCCTTAACCCTAACCATTCCCACTAACCATGATTCATTCTCTACACTTAACTCTAGTTAAAATTATGATAAGAATTCATTTTCTTTTCTTTTTCTTTAAAAACTTATCATAATATTCTTCTTCATCTTCTTCATTCTTCAAGTGAAGAAAACCAAGCTCCATCAATGGTGATTGTTGGAAAAGAGTGAGAAATCCAAAACTAAAGTCTACCCACTTCCTATTTCTTCATCCTCTACCTCTTGCCAAGTAGTAGAGTGTGTTTACTTCACAAGTTTCTTGACTTGGTGAAGTTGTGAGCTTGATCTAGCAATGCCTCGACGTAGATCATCTTCGGCATGGACATCGACGACCTAGCTCCCTTTTTCTCCGACGAAGCCGACTCTAGAGCCCGGATTTGATTTGGACAGCGGAGAGGACCTCGTTACGGAGCTATGGAGGTGGAGCACCGGATCTACAAAGGTTGTATTTCCGTATTCTCTTTAGTTAAGTTGTTAACTAGTTTCAGTTTCGCCTAGAAATCTAGTTATCGATCCGTAGTTTAGGGTTTGTAGGCACCATAATTTTTGAAATTGGCATGGTTGATGCCTTGTGAGACCTCTTGAGAGTGCCTAGGAACCCTACAGTGGTATCAGAGCCTAGCTAGAGCCTTAGGCGAAGTCTACACGGAAATTGAAGTCCGAACGAACCCGAAACCCCGAACCAAAAGAGCTCTCTGTACTTTTTCTAAAAACAGGGATTTTTCAGTATTAAAAATATGTAGAAATATCAGCAGGAATATATAAGAGTTACTGTGAAGTCGTAAGCCCTAATTCAATTGAAGCGCCGCGCTTCCGCGGCATGAGCTTGCCTCGTGCGGCGGAAGCGCGGCCAGTTTGTCGTATTGTGAGGTTTTGATTGCACAGTAACTCCTATTTAAAAGTGCTGGTATTCCTGGGTATTTTTAATAAATTTTCCAGAGTTGAAATTTCTGCAGTTGTTTTGGGGATTCGGTGTTTCGATCGGGGTATCAAATTTTGTCTGTGTGGCTTTCCGGATAAATCTTAGAATATGTTAAAAAGTTCGACCGGATATAAATACCCAATTTTTCCCCTGTCGGGAAATTTCCAAGTGTTGGATTTTTCCGTAGTTTAACGACGTTCTAAGTAGTGCAAGTAACGCGATGGTCCCTCTAGAAGACACAAACCTTAACTCGATTATGTGACCGTCTTGAACTGCCCTTTGAACCTTCGGGTTTGGGGCAGTACGGCGTGCCACATGTGAGGCGTTGGCTTGACCCTTCTACGGCTGGACCGTTGGTACTGAGGTACGAACTGAATGTTGTTAGACTTATTTCATGTGTTGATCTGTATAGGGAAAAGTTGGGTGTTCGATTGTTCGATCGGAAAGTTTAACATTTTCTATTTATCTGGAATGGGATACAATAATTGGAATTCACAATTAGTTATGAGATAACTGAATGAATGTTGTAAATCTAGCAGTTTAGTCTCATTTGATCGGTTGCCACGGAATTTTGATGTGATCAAAAGTCCGTCGCAATCACGTAACGTACGCGGATACTCGCCGGGTAAACTTAATAGACAGCCTCACTCCATAGCCCCGACCAAGTGACTATAGGAGAACCCCGTCGCCGAAAGCATCCGTTCGGGTGCTCGCGGTAGCGATGTTCCGCCTTGGTGCACTTCGTCGACGGTATCGGCGGTGCGGCCGCCTACTAAAGTTTGTGACGAGTATTCGATCAGACTGTCGGGAATCTTGTTGAATTGCCCGACTTGATATTGAAAAGTGTTTTCGATTTTGAGACTAAAATGCGGGGTTTATAATTGTTAGGTATGCGATGTCTAAGTAATTCATTTGGTCAGGCATGCGATGTCTGAGGTTGTTGCGGATTCCAACTGTTGTAGTTTTACACTTTCTTTTCTGTGACCGTAAGTGTAATATGTGATATCGCCGGTTTCGTTGCTATATGTCAACGACAATTGGGATGGACATATTTACTTACGTTGATGACATGTGATGTTATGTGTTGCTGGATATGTTTTATTGGATCGTCGTGTTTGAATAGCCGGGGGGTTTTTATGTGAGATGAGTGTTTTTCATTTTCATTCATGTAAAAACTTGTATGTAATATTCTTTTATTGGGGCACTTCCAGGTAGCGGAAGTAGTCACCTGTTGTATATTATTTACTTTTCCGCACTAGGATAGACCCAAGGAGGAGGGCACAAGTAACCGGGTTCTGGAGTCCAGTGGGAGACCAACTCGAGGAGTCGAGTCCGGGTCTCCTAACTCTAGAATTGGTAGGGTTGCTTGCCGCTCTCGTAGGGGTCTAGGGGTGTGGGTTTGGCTATTCATCACGACCGTGGAATCCGTGTTTTATACTGGCTCGTATTGAAAACACGGACGTCCTAGTATATCCAATATTTCATATGTTTCTTCTGCTGCGATATCTGTGATGTGATCATGTGATGTTCTGTGATAGATACAGTATATAGTATATATGATATTTTATATAGACGTTACTTATGTTTTACACCCGCGCTAGCCCTGCCTCTCTGCCGTTAGTTACCTAACCTAACGGTGCACGAGGGGACATCGAGGCGAATGCGAATGGCATAAGCGTACGTCGTATTTATCTGTGATGTTTAGGTATTTAAATGATGGGACTTCATTAATGTGATTAATGAATTAAAAGAAACCTAAGATGTTGTAGAATCGAATTTCAAAATAAAACAGGTAGCTACAGTTCTTGCTTTGCATAGCGGTATATGTGATATATCCTGCACCTTATTCGATGAGGAAAGGACCGAGATCCCTTCACCGGGAGTGACTCCTTTAGCAATAACTGGCAGATGCTACACATTCGGTTTGTCTTTTGATTGTTTTTAAGAGTTTTTGCTTTGCACAGCGATATATGTGATATATCCCGCACCTCATTCGACGAGGAAAGGACCGACGATCCCTTCACCGGGAGTGACTCCTTTAGCAAAA
Organism: Agapanthus africanus; assembly: GCA_030015575.1. NCBI lineage: Eukaryota > Viridiplantae > Streptophyta > Magnoliopsida > Asparagales > Amaryllidaceae > Agapanthus > Agapanthus africanus. Next base: position 748,753,679 of record CM057338.1, read on the forward strand.
CTAGAAAAGCCTCAAAAGCACTCCATTTTAAAATTCATTCGATCCTACAACGATATAAAGTTCATTACGCAAAAGGTTTTCTTAAAAACCTGTCGTAGCCCTCCGTCATTTCAGATAGGTAATAGTTAGTATTCGTGCTGCGTTTGTTGACTCAGTCAAGGCGTAGTGTGCGGTAGCTGATTATTGTTTATCTGCAAAGCATATGATGCGATTGGATTAGGGTAGTCGTGCGGCCTTGTTGACTCAGTCAAGGGTCGTGCGGGTGGGTTTAATTCAATCGAGAAATGACGGGTTGAACTTTACTTGTGGTCTATGATTTGTTGACTCAGTCAAGGTCATAGATCGCTTGGGGCAAAATATTATCGGGAATTTCAAGTGTTGAAATTTGCAATGAGTTTGCATACCTTCTATGAGATAGTTGGATCCCGATACCCGCTGCGAGTAAGTGTTACTCCTGGGAGAGTTTTATACATTACAATTAGCCGATCAAGTAGGTGTCTAGAAAGGTGTCAACGGGGATACGCCTCTGGGAAAACGAGGTTTACATTAATTAGGTTCGTGCGAAAGCACGGGGGACCTCCCTCAAAGTACCGACACTGGCCAGGCTGAAAGATTGGCGAACTTGTAGTGTGTAATTAATCCCGGCTAGTCTTTCCTTTTAGGGTTCGAAGGAAGATTTGATAAAAAGCAGTGGGAGCCATCCTGATTAGAAGTAGAGAACCAATAAAGGTATAAGTATTATGTCCTTTGATGTGATCGAGGAGGAGAATACTTGAGCACGGAAATACTGGACTATTCTAAAGGAGAATGAGATTCTCTCTCAGCATTACTCCTCCGAATACACCATAGCACGATGGTATATCGGGGTAGAGCAATTACACCCTATGTGATAAGGTGTGCTCTATGATGAGTACTACAGAGTTACCTGTTTCCTTTATGGGAGATATGCGCTTGAGAAGCTGCATACCTATTGAATAGGGTTCGAATCAAATCAGTTGCCTACCACTTCATATGTGATATGGAAAGGGAAGAGCCCATATCTTAAGTTAGTTAAGATTTGGGGTTGCCCGGCCTATGTCTAAAAGCAAAATCCGGACAAGCTCGAGGCAAGGCCTGTAATGTAGAACTGGAAAGGTTCCAGCTATACAAACTACAGAAGATGATTTGATAGAACCAAAGGATTCAGTAGATTCCAACGAACCTCAGCCTCTCCGCCGATCTAGTAGGGTTCCTCACCCACCTGAGAGATACGTCAGTTTCTCTATGACAGTGGGAGCGAGGATTGCATCATGAGATGATGACCCAACTAGTTTCGAGCTGGCCATCAGGAGTAAGACTCTGTAAGAATGGCTGGATGCTTAGCGATCTGAGATGGAATCCTTATACACCAACAAAGTATGGACTTTGGATGCAATATCTGAAGGGTTAAATCCCCATCAGGAGCAAGTATATCTTGAGAAGATTACTTGGTGTACATGGAAAGGTTGAGACTTTCAAAGCTAGACTTGTTAAAAGTGTGCATCATTGACCAGGTATGGATAATGATGAAACCTTTTTCAAGTAGCTATGCTTAAGTCCATCCAGATCCTACTTGCCACGGCTACATACCATGACTACGATATCTGGCGGTTGGGTGTCTTGACTGCTTTTCTAAATGATGATTTGGAAGAGAGCGTCTATAAGTACACAGCCAGAGGGCTTCGTAAACAGTGAGAGCAGCGGAAACGTGTGCAAGATGCTTTATAGGATAAAGCAGGCATCGCGGAGTTGGAACATCTGTTTTGATGGATTAGTCAAAGAGTTTGACATCATCAAAATGGTAGATGAACCTTGTATAAACAAAAAGGTAGTAGGGAGTATGATGACGATCCTCGTAGAGTACGTGGATGACATACTCTTGATAGGGAAGAAGTTTCCTATGCTACGCTCGATCAATCTCCGCTTATCACTAGGATTCTCCATATAGGATCAAAGTGATACCTGCTAAATCCTGGACTTTGGATCTATGAGATAGATCTAATTGGACATTAGGATACTCACTAGATGTAGTGAGGTGGTGTCAATCGATCCTGAGGAGAATCACTGGAAGGGTTCCAGTGTGATAAAGACGACTGAATGTCAGTCACAGGCATTGTCTTTACCCTCAGTGGAGGGACGGTATGTTGGAAGAGTTCCAAGCTGGATACCGTGACATACTAGACGATAAAGGCAGGATACATCGCTACTTAAGATGCCACCAAAGAGGCTGTTTGGGTGTATATTGGTTCATGAGATGAACTACGTTCCTACCATTGTGTGACAATGGAGTTGTGGCTTATGCCAAGGAACGCCGGTCCCATCAGTGATCCAGACATATTCTATGGCAGTATCACTTGATCATGGAGATGGTTGATCTTCAGGGAGATCGAGGTTAGGAGAGTAGACTCTGAGGACAACATAGCGGATCCACTCACAAAGGCCTGTTCCCAGAGAGAGATTTTTATGGGATGGTTGAGTATGAGATACTGCAACCACTGCTACAGATGGCCCTAGTGCAAGTGGGAGATTGTTAGTTATATGTATGCCCTAGAGGCCATTACTGTACATAGGATGTATATTATAGTGGATGCTGGGACATATATAGGGAGGACTTTCTTGCTCGACATGATAGTATGCTATCTGGTTACCCTTTACCTTAACGTGTATACTGATTGTCTCTCTGTTACATGTTGGTAAAGCCCTTAGGATCTATACTTGACTACCTGGACTAAGATGCGGATCATACTAGTGGGGACATGGTAGTCCATAACTACATCCTTCAAAGTCCCTAGTCGTGGGTGTATCGAGACGGGACATCGATATACCAAAGTAGACTAGCGTGTACCTTCTCGACCCATACAGATGGGCGATGGATGATCCCATATCCATTGGTGTTTGACATCAGAGATGATATACGGGTGCTCAGTAGAGACTGGGTACACTGGACGGACTCGCCGAGAACTCCCAGATGGTATTATACCTCACGTCAGATGGCAGTTCTCTGGTGACACTGGTACAGAGTAGTCTGTTGACCCGAGATCGTCATAGAGTCTCGTGTGGTTCCCACTGTGCTTTGATTTCCATCTTACCACGTCCAAGAGGGCGTGCAAAATGGTGGTTTTTGGGTACAGTCCCGAGTCACATGGAGGCAATGAGCGATAGGAGGGGATTCGTCTCTCCCGGTATAGGGGGTTGATGTTGCGCAGTGCTCGATTGGCTATAACAGGAAATCCCTGGCCAGGGTTGCTGAGATTTACTGGTAAGTGTTACCAGTAGTTTCTCGAACAGTTATAGACCTCATATCGACACGACTTATTGAGCTATTAGGGTCTGACGTCTACCACCCTTAGGCGAGATATGCGACATATCAGACGATCAGACTGGACTGTACGGTAGTGTTACTGGTCGGATTCACTGGAGTGTGAGCGGGCTTGCTCGTCGATCTTCAGATCGCTCAATACCCGGGTGGCCGTTACGTTTAGCAGACCGCTTGCGGCTTGTGGATGTTTGATATGATCATCATCCGCTGCCGGCGTATTGACGAGTCTTTAGAGTCCTACACAGAGGTTTCCTGGCTTAAGCGAAACGAAATAGGAGCGCATATGAGATATGTGCGGGACCGAGAATAATGCGAGTATGTGATACCATATTCCATTCTCGCGATGAATGTATCGAATGGTTGTATGCGATATAACCTAGTTATCGATTCAAGCGTTGATTCGATAAGCCGATACATTGTATACTAGTCGGTTGTGTGCGACATGACCGAATCATTGAATCAAGTGTTGATTTAATGATTTAATGTATAATTATATATTTGATATATTACTTTGCATTAACTAGTATCGGTTCACTTTAGACGGATTTTCTCACTTGGTTCGTGCGCATTGCATATGCGATATGTTTTTGTGCACTTGTATGTATCATGTTTGATGATGCATGCTAACTTGAGTTTGTGTAAAGGTTAAACCATGGTTATTCATATGGTTAGGGTTTATTATTTATTATTCATTTATCTTATTTAATTATCCTTTTATTTTTGATAAATGAATGAAAGAAAAGAGAAAAGAATGGTGGCAAATTTTGGAGTTTAGTTGAAGCTTCATGAATCTTTGATCAAGTCAACCATTCTTATCTCATCCTTAACCCTAACCATTCCCACTAACCATGATTCATTCTCTACACTTAACTCTAGTTAAAATTATGATAAGAATTCATTTTCTTTTCTTTTTCTTTAAAAACTTATCATAATATTCTTCTTCATCTTCTTCATTCTTCAAGTGAAGAAAACCAAGCTCCATCAATGGTGATTGTTGGAAAAGAGTGAGAAATCCAAAACTAAAGTCTACCCACTTCCTATTTCTTCATCCTCTACCTCTTGCCAAGTAGTAGAGTGTGTTTACTTCACAAGTTTCTTGACTTGGTGAAGTTGTGAGCTTGATCTAGCGATAACTCGACGTAGATCATCTTCGGCATGGACATCGACGACCTAGCTCCCTTTTTCTCCGACGAAGCCGACTCTAGAGCCCGGATTTGATTTGGACAGCGGAGAGGACCTCGTTGCGGAGCTATGGAGGTGGAGCACCGGATCTACAAAGGTTGTATTTCCGTATTCTCTTTAGTTAAGTTGTTAACTAGTTTCAGTTTCGCCTAGAAATCTAGTTATCGATCCGTAGTTTAGGGTTTGTAGGCACCATAATTTTTGAAATTGGCATGGTTGATGCCTTGTGAGACCTCTTGAGAGTGCCTAGGAACCCTACACAGGCCCCACTAGTATGATCTGCATCATAGTCGTGGAAGTCGAGTACACATCCTAAGGGCTTTATCAACATGTAACAGAGAGACAGAAAGTATACATGTTAAGATAAAGAGCAACCAGATAGCGTACTATCATGTCGAGCAAGAATGTCCTACCTATATATGTCCCAGCATCCACTACAATATACATCCAATGTACAGTAATGGCCTCTACGGCATACATATAACTAACATCAGCTGCATATCTTTTAAACCGGGTTCCAACTAAGTCAGTGCCTAACACACCATATCAGATGTGGAGTGGGAAGAAACCCTATCTTAAACACATTAAGACATGGGGATGTCCAGCTTTTTTCAAAAAGCAGCATACGGACAAACTCGAGGCATGCTCAGTACAGTGCAAGTTTGTGGGATATCCAAAGAACTCCAAGGGATATTTCTTCTATTACGCAGAGGAACAAAAAGTATATGTTTCTCGTCATGCCTGCTTCTTGGAAACTGAATTTTTAGAAAATCAGATAAATGGGAGCGCAATAGAACTGGAAGAAATTCCAGTACCACGAGCTATTACTGAAAGCTTAGTAGAACCAGAAAGTTCGAAAGGACAGGACATTCCTGCGCTGCTCCGCAGGAGTAGTAGGCAGTCTCATCCGCCCGAGAGATACTACGATTTTCTCATAGACGGGGATAGAGGGGATTGCATCATTGATAATGATGAGCCGACTAGCTTCCAGCAGGCCATTCAGAGCACTGACTCTGTAAAATGGCTTGATGCAATGCGGACCGAGATGGAGTCCATGTACACCAACAAAGTATGGACTTTGGACGTTGCACCAGAAGGGGTAAAACCCGTAGGTTGCAAATGGATCTTCAAAAGGAAGATTGGTGTAGATGGACAGGTTGAAACCTATAAGGCTAGACTTGTTGCAAAGGGTTTTCGTCAAAAACCTGGTTTGGACTCTGACGAAACCTTTTCTCCAGTTGCTATGCTCAAATCCATCTGGATCCTTCTTTCTATTGCTTCCTTCCACGATTATGAGATTTGGCAAATGGACGTAAAAACCGGTTTTCTGAATGGAAATTTAGAGGGGTGTGTCTATATGGACCAGCCAGAGGGTTTCATTCAGAGTGGTAGCAGCAGGAAGGTGTGCAAGTTGCTTAAGTCCATTTATGGACTGAAGCAAGCATCGCGGAGTTGGAACATTTGCTTTGATGAGACGGTCAAAGAATTTGGCTTTATCAAAAAACCCGATGAACCATGTATTTATAGTAAAATTGTAGTACGAACTGTCGTATTCCTCGTTTTATACGTAGATGGCATTCTCTTGATAGGAAATGACATTCCTTTGCTACAATCTGTCAAAGGGTTCTTGTCACACAGGTTCTCCATGAAAGACCTGGGTGATGCCTCTTATATTCTGGGGATCCGGATCTATCGTGATTGGTCCAAGAGGATATCAGGACTTTCACAGTCCAGGTACATTGACACCATACTGAAAAGATTCAGTGTGGAAGATTCTAAGCGTGGTAATTTACCGGCTTGTCACGGGATCACCCTCTCCAAAGAGATGTCTCCCAAGACTGATTTGGAAATGGATCGCATGTCTATTATACCCTACGCCTCTGCGGTAGGCTCTATAATGTATGCGATGTTATGTACTAGACCGGATGTAGCTTATGCACTGAGTGTAGTAAGCCGGTATCAGTCAAACCCTGGGGAGAAGCACTGGATAGCGGTAAAGAACATCCTGAAGTACCTGAGAAGGACCAAGGATATGTTTTTGGTTTACGGCGGAAAAGACCTCCAGATGGAGGCCTTTGCTGACTCCAGCTTCTAGAGTGACAAGGGTGACTCTAAATCCATGTCGGGTTATGTCTTTACCCTCAATGGAGGGGTGGTATGTTGGAAGAGTTCCAAACAGGAAACCGTTGCTGACTCGACGATGGAAGCCGTCTGGATGAGGAAGTTCTTGACAAAACTTCAGGTGGTTCCGTCCATTGTTGATCCAATACCTTTGTATTGTGACAACAACGGGGCTATAGCTTTAGCAAAGGAACCCAGGTCCCATCAGAAGTCCAGACACATCTTGAGGCAGTATCACCTGATCAGGGAGATCGTGGATCGCCGGGATATCGAGGTTCGGAGGGTTGCTATAGAAGATAACACTGCAGATCCATTCACGAAGGCCATACCCCAGACTCAGTTTGAGCGGCTAATCGAGATGATAGGTCTTCGATACGCCAGTGCATGGCCCTAGTGCAAGTGGGAGATTGTTAGTGTATATGCCCTTGAGGCCATTACTGTATGATACTAGTTTGTATCTTACTTAATGGAAGCTTGGGATATTCGCAGTTGTATAGACAATCTTTCTCAAAATGGTAGTATGCTACTTAGTTTGTTTCTACTTTAATATGTGGATGTGTTTCTTTTAGCATATCGCTTATACATATTAGTGGAGCCCTTAGGATCTTTGCTTGATTACCAGCGTTGTAATGGCAGTCACACTAGTGAGGGCTGGGTAATCTACAAGCACATCCTTATACAGGTCCCTAGTTGAAGGATTATCGAGACAGGGCATCGATACTCCGGAGTAGACTAGCGTATGCGCTTCTCATCCAAGCAGGGGAGATGGCCTGTCCCACAGCCATTAGTACGTCGTACTGGAGATAGTATGCGGGTGCTTGTTAGGTTACGAGTACACTGGACAGGACTCGCTGGGAACTGTTGATTGGTACTATACCTATCGTCAGATAACAGTTCCCAGGTACAGGAGGACAGCTTAGTCCGTCGACTTGACACTGCTACTTCGCCTCGAGTGTGTTCCCACTGTACTTTGATTACTACCCTACCATGACTCAAAGGAGTCGTGCAAATGGGTAGTAGTTGGGTGCAGTCCCGAAGCACTTGGAGGCAGTAGCGGTTAGATAGGATTCGTCTCTCCCGGTATTGGGGGTTGATATCGCGCTGTGTCTAGGAGAGCCATTACACAAAGTCCCTGGCCAGGGCAAGCGAGATTTGCTGGTAGTGTTTCCAGTAGTTTCCCAGAGTGTTCTGTGCTACACTCCGGCATGACTTGTCCCGCTATTAGGGGTCTGACGTTTACCGTCCCCCTAAGCCCGACATGCGATACTCTTAGACGAACAGAGCGGACTGTACGGAGATTGTCACATTCAGGCTCAGTAGGAGTTCGGATGGGTTCACCTCATCGGTCTTCTTATCGGCATCTACCTGGGGACCGTTACGTACAGCTAGTACTGCTTGCGGCCTGTGGTTAAACCCACTATTAGTGTAGTGTCGAGTCTTTAGAGTCCCACACAGAGGGTTGTTCGCCTTTGGGCAAAACAGAGTAGAGGTCGCATGGTTTTACGACGGGGTTCGTTCACATCCGCGCACTTGTGCACGTTTGGTGTCCGGACAGTTATTACTAGCGGGTTTTGGTTTAAGCCAGATCCTAGTATTTGTTTTGGGATTGGTTTTATCTCATTGTATTCGTGTTCCTCGGAATACGGATGCGGGTGTGGATGCACAGTTGACAGAGGCAGAGGAACCTCATTAGGGTTGTTGACCGTTGACTTTTTCTAAGCCCTAATGAGAATGAGAAATATGATTAATAATATTAATTAAGGATAATTGTGCCATGGTTGAGGTTGGGTTGACCATTTGACTTTTGTTGACCATTTGACCTTGATCAATTCTTTTGCAAGATGCTTCTTGATTCTTGCAAATTGCATTAAATGTGAAATGATAATGGTCATTGCAACTAACCATCACAATTTTCTTTAGTTAATATTATTATTGTTATTATTCTCATATGAGAGCAAGGTTGTATTATTCTAGCTCATTCTCTCTTGCTCTCTCTCTCTCTCATGCTTAGCTTTTCCTCTTCCTCTCATAAAGCTCTCATCTTTCATGTGTTGAGAACCATGAGCTTGTGAGATAAAACCATCAAGACTTCTCTCTACTCATTCTATGGTTCTTAGTTTAGCAAGCCAAGCACTCTAGTTACCTCTTGGTTGAGGTAGGTGCTCAAGGTAGAGACCTTCGGGTGGATCTTTCTTCGGCAAAGAGAAGACGACGAGGAGGAGCCGTCTACACCACTCCAAAGAGCAAGCAAGAAGGAGGACCACAACAAGAAGAGAAGGAGTTCAAGATCTAGGTATAACCATCTAACATAGTAGCCAGAACTTGTTGTTAGATTGTTAGTTTTTGTTTAGCAGAGATCCTCTATGTTTAGTCCATGTTACCTTGTGTTAAAAATCCGTTATTTACCTATTCCGCCTCCCCGTAAGCACCGGGGTGGGTAACGTGGACTTACACTATAAATATTTATTAGCAATACGTTAAAAGAAACTTATACACATATTAAGATAAAATCAAACCAAGTAGCATACTACCATATTAAGCAAGACTGTTATTATATCCATGTATATCTCAAGCTTCCAAAATGTAATATACAAACCAGTACTATACAATAATGGCCTCTAAGGCATATATCACTAACAATACGATGTAGAGGTCGTATGGTCTTACGGCAGGGTTTTGATCATATTCATGTACTGGCTACACGGATGATGTTCAGACGGATAATATTAGTGGGCTTTGGTTTAAGCCGGATTCTAGTATTATATTATTGGATTATTATTATCTCATTGTGTTCATATTTTTCGAAATACGAATATGGGTATGTATATACGGTGAGGGCATTCTTGTAATTTCATAAGACGTGCTTCTAGAAGGAGACACCTCATTATTAGATTTATCTATTTATGCAAATAGATTAATGAGGTGGAAATCGAGGATATTTATGGAATGGATGAAAGCATGGCTAAGTCATTTATTTATTCATTTGACTTTACTATTCAAGCATGATTGCTTATTTTCTATGGAAAAAAAATGCATGCTTGATTATTGGAAAGACTTAGCCATTCTCTTTTCCTACACAACCTTAGCTCATTTGCATTGGTTCATTCTCTCTCCAATTTTTCTCTCCTCCTTCTTCCTCAAACCCTAACCCTCACATAAGTTGTTAATCCTAAGGTTCTTAAGTTAAAATACACCATTCATCTTTCTCTACATCTTCTAAGTTGTCTAGTCTAGCAAACTAGACATCTTAGTTACCTCACACTTAAGGTTGAAGCTTGAACCAAAGGTTCTCGTGTGGATCATCTTCGACAAAGAGGAGACAGACGATCGAGTTCAATTCAAGCTTTCTAGGAGCCAAGAAGAGAACAATAAGATTCAAGCTTGAACCAAGGAGCTAAGAATGAAAAAGAAGACCCGGAAGACTTGATCGAGAAGGTATAACTCTCACCGAGTAGTTAGAAACCTTCTTGTAGTTAGTCGTAGCTAGTTATGGTTTAATTAAGATCCTGGGTTGTCTTGGTCGATGTTGTGAAGCCACTCTTTTGAAATAGAAAAAATCGTTTTTTTTTTGTATTCCGCCTCCCCGCGGAGTCGCGGGGTGCGCGACATCGACTTACACTGGTATCAGAGTCACTTAAATCTTAATTAGATTGTTAGCAAGTAGTTAGAACATCGATTGTCGGAAAATTTACTTGAAATCAAATTTTCATGATAAGCTTGCTGTCGATTTTAAAATATGTTCAAAAAATTATTTCAGTGGCCTTAAAAATACATGCAGGCTTTTACAAGAACACAAAAAAAATTCGAGCTCGTAATTGCCCTAGACAACTACGGAACCGCGGCCAAACTCGTTGTTTAGCCGTGGATCCGCGGCCGAGTCGGGGCGGATTGGCTCCAATATTTTTCCTGTGGGTCTTGATATTGGAAATATGATTTCTTTCATATTTGGTTTCTACCCAGAATTGTTTGTGTACTGGTTTGTACATGGGGTAGACACGGAAAATATTTTCGATCGAAATTCTAAGTTATTTGGCTAATATGGATTTTCTGTGTTTGTATATATATGTTGCTAAACATTTGCTAATTGCTATATGACGATTAGTGGGGGTTGCACATATCTGTGATTTGTTGATGGTTTGTGTATATGGAGTATTGGATCATCGTGAATGAATAGCCAGGGGATGTGAGAAGAGTGTTTTATTTTATTTTATTCATGTAAATTTGTAAATTGATATTGTTGGAGATAGTGCCCTCAGAGTCAATTATTGGATCACAGGCGCGTGATTGCAATGATTGAGGGTGGACCTATGCCGGTAGGACAGTCTTACTCAAGATGATAGTATGCAATCTGCTTTATCTTTATCATCGTGTACTGCTTTAGGTAACTTTAAAGGTCACTATTGCGCGTTGATAGAGCCCTTAGGATTCTTGCTTGATGGCCAGCAGTATGATGGTGATCATATACGTGGGAGCTGGGGTCTATAAGCACATCCTTAAAAGATCCCTAGTCGTGGGAGTTTTCGAGACAGGGCATCGACACTCCAGAGTAGATTAATGTGTACAGTCGAGACCCCGACGAGGGGCGGTGGCCGGTCTCACAAGCCACTGGTGTCAGTTGGTTCACCTAAGATGTATACAGGTGCTCATTGGGTTATGAGTACACCGGACAGGACTCGCCGGGAACATGCTAGTTGGTTTTATACCTGACGTCAGATAGCAGTTCCCTGGTGACACGTATACAGGTTAGTTCATCGACCTGAGATCGTCATTTGTCTCTTTTGAGTTCCCACTGTACTTTGATTACTACCCTACCACAGCTCAAAGGAGTCGTGCAAACAGGTTTTAGTTAGGTACAGTCCCGAGCCACATGGAGGCAGTGAGCGGATCTGCAGGGGTTCGTCTCTCCCGGTATTGGGGGTGAGGTCGCGCTGTGTCTAGGAGAGCCATTACACGAAGTCCTTGGCCAAGGCAGGAGATTTACTGGTAGGTTTTCCAGTAGTATCTCAGGGTGTTCTGGGCTACACTCCGACACGACTTGTACCGCTTTTGGGGGTTTGACTTTTACCAACCCCCTAGGCCCGCCATGCGATGCTCAAAGACGAACGGACCGGACTGTACGGATATTGTCACGGACAGGCTCAGTAGGGTGTCAGGATGAGTTCGCTCATCGACGTCCCTTTTGGTCAATACTTGGTAGCCCGTTACGTACGGCTAATACCTCTGACGTGCTAATGGTTAAATCCACAACCAATGTGTTGACGAGTCTTTAGAGTCCCCCACAGACAGTTTCTCAAGTTTCGGGCGAAACGCTGTAGAGGCGTTTGGATATATGGCAGGGTTCGATCATATTCGTGCGATATTGCACGGATCATGATCGGACGGATAATACTAGCGGGCTTTGGTTTAAGCCGGTTCCTAGTATTTTACAGTGTAGATTTTGTCTCATTGCATTTGTATTCGGTCGGAATACAAATGCGGGTATGTATATACAGTCGCGGGGTTTTCCTGTAATTTATTACCGGATCACTTTTTGAAGTTGCCAGTTTGCATTCCGTTTCGGCCATTTTCCTTTCTTCCTTTCTTTGGCTGAAAATTGATGGGAGGGGCTTATTTGTAAAAGTGGCTTTTACAAAATGGGGGGTGAATTTTTGTGCCACATGGTTGCTTCATGATGGTTAATCATTACTTGCTTTTTGAGATGGGATTGATTTGGATGATGGATGTGAGGCTTGCTTTTTGACTTATGGTCACCATTTCTTTTCTCCTACACTTACCTCCCTTCATGATACTACTCCTCTCATTCTTTTTGGCCGGACACTCTTTTTGGGATGGGATTCTTTTTGGGTGTGGGAAATGATTAATCTCATTTGATACACACAAAATTCCTTTGCCCATCTTAAAAGTTCATATCTCATTCCTCCAGCTCCACATCCAAATGGCAACTTCACAACCCTTCGAGACATAGTTATCTACACTCAGTCTACAGCAATCTTGGACACGTCGGCTTGCCAACTTCGTGTCCGAGTTGCCTCGGTTCAAAGGTGGGAGCCCGTAAAAAGACTCGGTGATGTGGTCCCCTTTCCGACGAGGAGATCGAGACCGGAGATTTCGTGAGGAGATCAGGATGGTGGCCAAACACCGAAGCACACGGATCGCTCAGTATAGCCTCTCTACCGTTTTTCTAGTTAGCTAGTAATAGGTTAATGGTCCTATCCGGGTTTATAGTCCGCGGTAGCGCCGGTTTCTAGTTAAAAAAAAGTTTTTGTTTCCGCATTTTGGCTTCGGAAAAACAGCCCGGGCGCTGCCGTGCACTTACATGGTATCAGAGCCACGCCATTAACCTTTACTAGCTTGCTCTAACATGTTTACAAGTTCGATCGAACGAATTTCCAAAATACACATTTTCCAAGCATCAGTTTCTGTCGAAATTTTTTAGCTGTCAAAAAAAATATTTGGTGTATTGCAGAAATATGTGTAGGATTTTTCATGAGAACTGAAGAAATTTGCTCGGCTGATTTCACTGTAGCGCGGAGGATCCGCGGCCGTAACCACGTTTTGGCCGTGGATCCGCCGCCGTACTGTAGCCACAGTGCACCAAATTTCTTCAGTGGGTCTCTGTGTTGGAATTAGGGTTTTTGGTATATTCTGTTTGGGCCCAGATTTATTTTGTGTACTGAGTATTGTACTTAGGGCCCACTTCGGGAATTTTTGTCTACCGAAAATTTTAAACATGTTAGTTCACAGTATTTATATTATATCTGCGACCGTGAATGTCATTTGATCGGTAAATCCTGTCTAACTGCTATAGCCCTTTTAGACGGATTTGCGAACGTGAAATTCACGTTGATGTTCTGTGTTGTGCTGTGATGTTGCGGATCTGTCGTGGTGGATAGCCTGGATGCAATGGTAGTACGGTTTGGTTGTATATGTACATTTGATATTGCGGGGCGAGCGTCCGACATGTAGATTGCCGTCACTGCGTGTTTGTATATTATTCTTTTGGGGCATGACCGGGCTGAGGACGATGTACCCGTTGTATGTATATTTTACTTTCTGTACTAGGATTACCCCGCGGTGGGGTGCACGAATAGCCGGGTTCTAAAGGGCAACGGGCCTGCATCTCATGGCTTTAAGATGGAGGGGGTTTTTCTCTAGAATTGGAGGGCTATTCGCCGCACTCGTAGGCGGTACAGGTTGACCCAAGGAGGGGTGCTCAAGTTACCGAATTCCGTGAAGTGCTGGGTGGTCCATTCACGTTGTTGAAGGGGGCTGCCTCACTTCAGGTTTTGGCGGGTAACTTGCCACGCCCATAGGGGTCTAGGATTTCATTGCACAGGCTATCCATACGACCAGGGGAACGTCGGGTTTCAGTAGCGGCTCTATGAAACCCTGGGATCCCAGATATCTGTATTGTTCTGTGATGCTTATTACATTTCTGTGATGTTGCTTTTTATCACGCCTTGAGCGATTTTTATATATTGATATATATACTAGTAGATGTTGTATATGTTTTGCACCCGCGCTAGTGCAGTCCCCGCTCTGTCGTTAGTTAAGTAACCTAACGGGTGATGACGGGACCCAGTGGCGAATGCTGGTGGCATATACGTACATCGTATTTTCGTTCTTCTGTGGTGTGATCAATTGATGGGACTGCATTGATTCGGATCAATGAAAGCTAAACAAACCTAATCTGACGTTGTTGGAACATTTTTCAAAAAGCTGTTATTGCAAGGACGTTCTCTTTTGTTTTGCACAGTGGTATTCGGTTATGAATATCCAGCACCTCAGTCGACGAGGCAAGGGCCGAGATCCCTTCACCGGGAGTGACCCCTCAGACAGAAGTTTGCATCAGGGTAATAACTTCACTATAGCCGATTACTTTTTGCTTTGCACAGAGGTATTCAGTTGGAATATCCTGCACCTCATTCTACGGGGAAAGAGCCAAGATCCCTTCACCGGGAGTGACCTCTTTAGCAAAGATTTTCGTCGCTATATTTTTATAAAAAGCTATCCGGTTCCTTCAACGATATCAAGTTCATTACGTTAAAGGTTTTTTGCCAAAAACCATTCGTAGCCCTCCGTCATTTCAGACGGGTAGCACGTAGTATTCATGCTATGTTTGTTGGCCAAAGTCAAGGCATAGTGTATGGTAGCTATTTGTTACTTTTTTGCAGCATAGATAGATGCGTTGGTTTGGGACAGTCATACTACCTTGTTGGCCAAAGTCAAGGGTAGGTACGGGTGGGTTCAAATTAACCTGGAAAATGACGGGTAGAACTTGACATGTGACTTATGATTTGTTGGCCAAAGTCAAGGTCATAAGAGCATGGGGTAAAAATCACATCGAGGGTTTCTAAAGAAACTGAAACTTGCCAGATATGTGCATACCTTCTGGAGTGTGATAACGTGAGTGGATTCCGTCATGTTGTCATGCGATGATAGTTGGATCCCGATTCCCACTGATGAGTTAGTTTACTCCTCGGGTGATCCCGACTAATTCTTCTTTCAGGTTTGGAGGAGATTTTGACGTTACAGTGGGAGGTTTCCTGATTAGATAAAGTGATAACTATTCTGATCTAGGTTAGAGTGCACGCTGAGTGTTTCTTTTCTCTCTCTTTGGCAGCGAGCATGGCCCGACCCTTGATTATGACTCAGTGACCAAAATTAACCGAACCTTCTTAAACACTGGCTTTTGGATTGTCAGAGTTTCATACCTCATTGCCACTCCTACTTTTACCCTTTTCTCCAAGACACCCCGTATTACTATGAACATCCAATTCCATTGGACAAAAACCATCGTATGGTTATATACGAACTCGAAGGAACTTGTTCCAGATTCGAGGATAGTTTCCGGTTCTGGAGAAAACGAATAGGACTTTTCAGTTGTATTTTCTTTTTACCTTCTCTCAGGTTGCGAGTGCTCCTTGGATTAGGACAGTACACCTATTACGCTAATTGGATAGTCTTCTTCCAAACCATAGGCAGGTGCCGAACGGTAGGGAATGAAGAAAACCAATTAGCCTAATGATGGTGTACAGAAGGTAATAAGTTAAGACAAATAAAGGGATTAGTAAGAGGGCAAAGTAAATTGCGACTGCTTTTCACGACCAAACAAGTATTTCTTCGCCAATCCTATATCACCTTTGTATTTCTCCAGAACACTCCGTATCAATACGAAGATCCACAGGTTATTGGATACTCTATCGTATGTTTATACACGAACTTGAAGGAACTTGTTCCAGTTCGGGGATGGATTCTGGTTCAGGAGAAATAGGAATAAGGTTTATTCGGTTCTCTTTTATCTTCACCTTCTCTCGAATTGCGAGTGTTCCTAGGATTAGGACAGTAAACCTGTTACGCTTATTGGATAGTCTTCTTCTAAACCATAGGCTGGTGCCGAACGGTAGGGAAGGAAGAAAACCATTTAGCCTAACGAAGGTGTACAGAAGGTAACGACTAAAGACAAATAAAGGGATTTGGAGAGATGGCAAAGAAATATACAGTTACAGTTGTGAATCTGGATAATGGAAGAAGCATTACTAGGAATACCCGGATAACCCTACGAAACATTTTCATGTTTCAGTTTCACTGTGTACTGTTAAAAGAAAATTGATTTCCCAATTATCCCTTGCTCCAGGGTATGTATTTACCAGATTTGATTCTCACATCTGTATAATTTTACAGATGATGAGTGGGAGTAAGTTATTGGGAATTAGGTGATTATCCTCATTATATCGGAATTCGTTGTAATTGGTGATGTTTGAGGAAATCAACTGGGTTGTTTGCCGGACAGCAGAGATTTGGTTTTGAATATCAGTTGTTATGCACCAATTTCAAATTGATATATCTGTACGTTCATTTTTATGAAGTGAGATATAACTTTTTGAAATTATGTCCATGACATTTACCTATATCAGTTGATGGTTAGGTAAGGAGCATTAAACAGTGGTGTAATTCTTCTTAACCATAAGTACAGTTTTCAACCTACGACACACGGGGAATGTGTTATTAGACTCCGGGGACTTATACAGAGTATTGTATGTTGTCCAGTGTCCATAAGGAGAAAGGGGTTAGTACTCGTACTATATTCTGTTTAGTTGTGACTTCTCCAATTCTTAGACATGTGTTTCGTAGAAATGCAAGGTCTAAGTTTTAAGAAATTATATGTATAAAAATAACGTAGAGAACCAGGTATTGCAAGTATCAGGATTCTTCAAGGTGATCGAAGATGTAGATACTTGTGTATGGTATTCAGTTGATAGTAATGATTATGAGAACTTGCTTCTCTTTCAGGTTGCTCATATCTGGATGTACTCCTAAGTTGAGTAATGCTGATCGACCTCCTTCCATTTAGTTGACATGCACTGGAGACAGCTGCATGATTTGAATCTGGTTCCAATTAAATCAGTGCCTCTATTTCTATATTGGATATAGAATAGTTCATATCTTAACATTGTTAAAGTACGGGGAGTTGTCCGGCTTATGCTTAAAACCAGACTCTAGACAACTCAAGGCACGTTTCTGTAATGGCTGTTTGTGGGTTGACCCGGGCTATGACGAGGGTTGACTTTCTACCATCTGGAAGATCAATAGTGATATTGTTCTTGACTTGCCACAGTTTTAGTAAAATGGATTTTTTCAGAAAACAGTAGTGGGAGTATGGTAGAACTGGAACTGATTCCAGAACCGCAAATGATTACTGAAAATTTGATAAGAACCTAAAAGATTCAATCTAGTTTGATATTCCATTAGCCACTCTGCAGATATGATGGGTAACCTCAGGCACTCGAGAGGTACTTTGGTATGCTCAAAGACGGTGATAGGGAGGTTCTTGTTTACCCAGACTTGCCGTTGTTGTTGTTCCAGACTGTGAGACCCGGCAGGAGGATGGGTATAACGTCGTTCTAAACTAGCTTTAGAAGTGTACGTCTGTATGACTCTGCTAGAGGGTTGTCGTGGTCAGTGGGAGCAGCGGAAGCATAGTGGATAAGTGGCTTATGTCTATTTATAGACTAAAGCAGAAATAGCGGAGATAGATCATCTATTTCTGATGTGACAATCATAGGTTTGACTTCATCAGAATAGGGGATGGATCTGTTAAGAAGGTAGTATGGTGTGATGTCCTGGTATTTGGATGACATACACAGAATAGGAAGTAAAATTCCTATACTACAATCGGTCATACTTTGGTTGTCACATAGTGGTTTCTCCACAAAGGATATGGATATTATATAAGGCATTCTGGTTACTAGATCTATGGTTTTAGATCGAGATTTGGGTAGTTTCCTAATCTGGGTACTTAGACAGCATTCTAAAGGAGTTTTAGAATGGACGACTCCTGGCACGGTAGTGTACCTGCAGGTAATGGAGTCACCCTCTCTAAAGGTGTCTTACAGACTAAAAAGGAGAGGGATGTGCATGATTGGCAGATCACTTGCTTAGGCAATTGTGTCAATCATGAGATGTCAAGTACCACATCAGATGTTGTTTTTGCAGTAGATGCAATAAGTGGATATTGATCCAATTCTGGAGAAACATTCGGAAGCAGTTTTAGAACATAAGTGGATGTTCTAGGAATATGATAACAACAGCTTCTTTTAGGAGACAGTTATCATTCCAGGATTCCAAAATGACCTGGATGACAGAGTGACTGTCAGAGTTATAGTTTTCCCTCTGACGAGGGGCAGTATTTTGGAGAGGTGGTCCAAGCGGATACTGAGGGAGGCATGGCGCAGGATGCTGATTGATTTCTGTTGACGATACAGTCTAAGAAGTTTGGATTTGGAGTTCATTTATGAACTAGGTCCCATCAGATATCCAGACATATTCTAAGACAGGTATTGCTCATTTTGGGAGATGGGTTTCTCCGCGAACTTGAGATTAAGAGAGACATAGAAAGAAACATCAGAGCGGATCCACTCACTGAGGCTATTCCTCGAACGCATTAGTTTCGCAAACGGGTTTTGTGAGACTGATTAGTAGAGGAGTTGGGTGTTCGGTATCACATGGGCTGTGAGTATGCGACATCGCAATAATTAGCCTTGAGTGCAAGTGGTAGATTGTTGGAGATAGTGCCCTCAGAGTCAATTATTGGATCACAGGCACGTGATTGCAATGATTGAGGGAGGACCTATGCCTGTAGGACAGTCATACTCAAGATGATAGTATGCTATCTGGTTTATCTTTATCATCGTGTACTGCTTTAGGTGACCTTACAGGTCACTATTGCGCATTGATAGAGCCCTTAGGATTCTTGCTTGACGACTAGCAGTATGATGGCTATTAGTTATATGTATGCCGTAGAGGCCATTACTGTACATACGATGTATATTGTAATGGATACTTGGACATATATAGGGAGGACTTTCTTGCTCGACATGATAGTATGCAATCTGGTTATACTTTATCTTAACATGTACTCTGATTGTCTCTATGTTACATGTTGATAAAGCCCTTAGGATATCTACTCAACTACTGGGACTATGATGAGATCATACTAGTGGGGCCACGGTAGTCGACGAGTACATCCTATAACTGTTCCTAGTCGAGGGTGTATCGAGACAGGGTATCGATGCACCAGAGTAGACTAGCGTATACGCATCTTGACCCATATGATGGGCGATGGATGATCCCATATCCATCGGTGTTTGACATCAAGGATGGTGTACGGGTGCTCAGTGGAGACTGGGTACACTAGACAGACTCGCCGAGAACTCCCAGATGGTATTATACCTTACGTCAGATGGCAGTTCTCCGCTGACACTGGTACAGAGTAGTCTGTTGACCCGAGATTGTCATAGAGTCTTGTATGATTCCCACTGTGCTTTGATTTCTATCATACCACGTCCAAGAGGGCGTGCAAAAAGGTGGCTTTTGGGTACAGTCCCGAATCACATGGAGGCAATGAGCGATAGGAGGGGATTCGTCTCTCCCGGTATAGGGAGTTGATGTTGTGCTGTGTTCGATTGGCTATAACCGGAAATCCCTGGCCAGGGCGGCTGAGATTTACTGGTAAGTGTTATCAGTAGTTTCTCGAACTGTTATAGACCTCATATCGACACGACTTATCGAGCTACTGGGGTCTGACGTTTACCACCCCTAGGCGAGATATGCGACATATCAGACGACGAGACCGGACTGTACGGGAGTGTTACTGATTAGATTCACAGGAGAATGTATAGGCTTGCTTGTTGATCTTCTGATCGCTCCATACCCAGGTGGCCATTACGTTTAGCAGACCGCTTGCGGCTTGTAGGTGTTTGATATGATCATCACCTATTGCCGGCGTGTTGACGAGTCTTTAGAGTCCTACACAGGGGTTTCCTGGCTCAAGCGAAACGGAGTAGGAGCACATATGTGATATGTGCGGGACCGAGATTAATACGATATGAGATACCGTATTCTATTCTCGCGATTCGTGACATTGATCGGTTGTATGCGATATAGCCAGGTTATCGGATCAAGTGTTGATTCGATAAGTTGTTACACATGATATTAGTCGGTTATAGCCGGGTTATTAAACCAAGAGTTGATTTAATAATTTAATGTATAATTATATATTTGATATATTACATTACATTAACTAGTATTTGCTCACTTATGATTTATTTTATCACTAGATTGTGCACATTGTTTATATGTGATATATGCAAGTGTACATGTTTGTATCATGCTTGATGATACATATAAGATGGGTGTATGAGACTTATATCAAGTTTAGGTTAAATTAGGGTTTACTTATTTCCTTAAGAATAACAAAAGAGAGGAGACTTTAGTCAATGTTATCAAGCTTGTAGAAGCTTGTATGCAACATTGACAAAGTCAACTCTTTTGTCATTCCTTAGGATATTAGTTAACCCAACCCTTAACCTCATACTTTGGTTAATTCTCTACATGAGTTAAGCGTGAGGGCTTAACTCAACCATGGTGTAATAATTCAAAGGATAAGTTTTCATTTGGATGAATTATTCACTTCTTCTTCTTCCTTCAACAAAAGCTTTCTAGCTTCAATGGAGCTTGAGAAAAAGTGTGAGAAAATCAATTTAAAAGTAAGCCCACCTCCTGCTTCTTCATCCTCTACCACTTGCCATGTAGTAGAGTGTGTTCTCTTCACAAAGTTCATGACCTAGTGAAGGAATAGCTTGAGTTAGTGTCTCCCCGACGTAGATCATCTTCGGCCTCGAAGTCATCGAAGCAAGCACGTTTGTTCTTCTTGTGGAGCTTCTCTAGAGTCCGGAGTTCACGATCGCAGCGAAGGAGACATCTACACGGAGCTATTGAAGTGAAGGACTGGATCTACAAAGGTTGTAATCCCTCTTACTTAGTGTTAAAATGTTTAACATACTTGTTTTCGCATAAACTCTAGTTTAAAGATCCGGCTTTGGGTTGTTTGGCACGGCTAAAATTTTAATCGGGCATGGTTGATGCCTCGTAGACCCTTGTGCGCGTGCCTAGCAACCCTACAGTGGTATCAGAGCCAAGCTAGAGCTTTAGGCGAAGTCTAGGCGAAATTTAAAGTCCGATCGAACCCGTAAACCCCGATGTTTACCCCTCTCTGGATATTTTTCGAAAATGTGATTTTTTATGAATTAAAAATGCTCAGAAAATTAATCAGGAAAAACTAAGAATTACTGTGAAGTACGAACCATTAATGCGCTCAGATGACCGCGGAACCGCGGCCAAACCAAGGTTTTGGCGGCGGTTCCGCGGCCAAAATTATGATTTAGTCCCTCGTATTTCATATATTTATTCTTAGGTCCTTTCTTGTTATTTTTTTCTGGGAATTGTTTTAAGTACACTCAAGTGTTGAGTTTTCTAGGGTTGTATTGGGGACTCGTTGATTCGATCAGATAATTTAACCTTGTTTTGGTTTGTCCGGGTAATTTTTAGAACGTGTTAAAAAGTTCGAACGGATATCAGTAACTCACGTTTTCCCCTGCCGGAAAATTTCCAAGAGTTGGATTTTTTCGTAGTTTAGGAACGTTCTAATTCGTGCAAGTAACGCGGTGGACCCTCTAGAAGACAACAAAGCTTAACTCGATTATGTGACCGTTTTGTACTGCCTCTGAACCTTAGGGTTTGGGGCAGTACGGCGTGCCACATATGAGGCGTTGGCTTGACCCTTCTACGTCTGGACCATTGGTACTGTGGCATGTGATGGATGTTTTTAAACTAATCTCAAGTGTTGAGCTATTGGGGAAATCTTGGGTGTTTGATTATTCGATTGGAAAGTTTAACATCGTCTATTTATCTGGAATGTGATACAATATTTGGAATCCACAGCTAGTTATGAGATAACTAATTTGAATGTTATAAATCTAGCAGTTCAGTCTCAGATGATCGGTTGCCACGGAATTTTGATGTGATCAAAAGTCCATCGCAATCACGTAGCGTACGCGGATACTCGCCGGGTAAACTTAATAGACAGCCACGCCCCATAGCCCCGACCAAGTGACTGCAGGAGAACCCCGTCGCCAAAAGCATCCGTTCAGGTGCTCGCGGCAGCGGTGTTCCGCCTTAATGCACTTCGTCGACGGCATCCGGGGGTGCGGCCGTCTACTAAAGTTTGCGACGAGCATTCGATCAGGATGTCGGGAATCTTGTTGAATTGCCCGACTTGATATTGAAAAGATTTTTCGATAATGAGACTAAAATGCGGGTTTATAATTGTTAGGCATGCGATGTCTAAGGAATTCATTTGGTCAGGCATGCGATGTCTAAAGAGGTTGCGGATTCCAACTGTTGTAGTTTTACACTTTCTTTTCTGTGACCGTAAGCGTAGTATGTAGTGTATCGCCGGCTTCGTTACTATACATCAACGACAATCGGGATACGCATACTTGCTTACGTTGATGATATGAGATATTATGTGTTGCTGTGATATGTTATATTGGATCGTCGCGTCTTGAATAGCCGGGGGTAATATATGAGATGAGAGCTTTTCTTTTTTCATTCATGTAAAATTCATTTGTATGTAATATTCTTTTATTGGGGCACTTCCGGGCTGAGGATGATGTCACCATTGTATATTATTTACTTTTCCGCATTAGGTAGACCCAAGGCGGGGAGCACAAGTAACCGGGTTCTAGGGTCCAGTGGGAGACCGTCTCGAGGAGTCGAGACCGGGTCTCCTAACCCTAGAATTGGCAGTGTTGTTGGAGATAGTGCCCTCAGAGTCAATTATTGGATCACAGGCACGTGATTACAATGATTGAGGGAAGACCTATCCGGGTAGGACAGTCTTATTCGAGATGATAGTATGCTATCTGGTTTATCTTTATCATCGTGTACTGCTTTAGGTGACCTGACATGTCGCTATTACACGTTGATAGTGCCCCTAGGATTCTTGCTTGACCACCAGCAGTATGAGGGCGATCATATAAGTGGGAGCTGGTAGTCTATAAGCACATCCTTAAAAGGTCCCTAGTCGTGGGAGTTTCGAGACAGGGCATCGATACTCCAGAGTAGACTAGTGTATACAGTCGCGACCCCGACGAGGGGCGGTGGCCGGTCTCACAAGCCACTGGTGTCAGTTGGATCACCTAAGATGTATACAGGTGCTCATTGGGTTATGAGTACACCGGACAGGACTCGCCGGGAACCTGCTAGTTGGGATTATACCAGACGTCAGATAGCAGTTCCCAGGTGACATGTGTACAGGTTAGTTCATCGACCTGAGGATCGTCATTTGTCTCGTGTGAGTTCCCACTGTACTTTGATTACTACCCTACCACGCTCAAAGGAGACGTGCAAACAGGTTTTAGTTGGGTACAGTCCCGAGCCACATGGAGGCAGTGAGCGGATCTTCAGGGGTTCGTCTCTCCCGGTATTAGGGGTGAGGTCGCGCTGTGTCTAGGAGAGCCATTATACAAAGCCCTCGGCCGAGGCAGGAGATTTACTGGTAGGTATTCCAGTAGTATCTCAGGGTGTTCTGGGCTACACTCCGACACGACTTGTACCGCTTATGGGGGTCTGACTTTTACCAACCCTCTAGACCCGCCATGCGATGCTCATAGGCGAACGGACCGGACTGTACGGATATTGTCACTGACAGGCTCAGTAGGGTGTCAGGATGAGTTCGCTCATCGATGTCCCTTTTGGTCAATACCTGGTGGCCCGTTACGTATTGGCTTATACCTCTGACGTGCTAGTGGTTAAATCCACAACAAAGGTGTTGACGAGTCTTTAGAGTCCCCCACATTCAGTTGCTCAAGTTTTCGGGCGAAACGCTGTAGAGGCCGTATGGAGATATGGCAGGGTTCGATCAGATACGTGCGGTATTGCACGGATCAGGATCGAACGGATAATACTAGCCGGCTTTGGTTTAAGCCGGATCCTAGTATTGTTCATTGTAGATTTTGTCTCATTACATTTGTATCCAGTCGGAATACAGATGCGGGTGTGTATACACAGTATCGGGGTTTTCCTATAATTTATTACGGGACCAGTTTTCTGGAGTTGCCAGTTTGCTTTCCGTTTCGTCCATATTTCTTTGTATCTTTCATTGGCCGAAGATTGGTGGAGGAGGGCTTATTTGCATTTGTGCAAATAAGCAATTTGGAAGAGTTTTTTTTGCATATTGTTGGATCATGATAATTGCACCATACCTTGACTTTCTTGAGTTCATGATTGCTTGACTTTTTGAAGCAATCATGGTTGTTGATTGGTTGGTGGAGTGTGGGTTTTGATTGTGATCCTGTTTCTTGATAACATTTTTTCCTCTCATTTGCATTATTTTTGGTCTCCCTCATTTTTGTTACCCCACTCTCTCATTCCCAAATAGTGGCCGGCCAATTTTTGGAGGGGGCTGCATATTATTTTGGTGGGGGGATTTTCGTTCTCTTCATGCAAGAAAAATCCCCATGTTCATCTAGAAAAAGTTCACATCTCAAACCTCCACCATATGGCAACTACCTCAACCCCAAATGAGACACAAGTTCCACACTACATTCTACAGCAAATCTTGGGCACGTCGATTCGCCAGCTTCGTGCCCGAGTTGTCTCGGTATAGAGGTGGGAGCCCGTAAAAGAAGCCGGCGACGTGGTGCCCTTTCCGGTGAGGAGGTGGAGACCGGACATTCCGCGGGAGATCGGGACGACGACGAGAAGACCGGAAGACACGGATCGCTCGGTATATCTCTCTTCCCCGTCTTGTTGTTAGCTAGAACTAGTTAATGGCCCAATCCGGGTTTTAGTGCGCGGTGGTGCCAGTTTGAAAAATTAAAGTTAACCATCGCTTCCGCATTTGGCCTCGGAATGGAGGCCGGGGCGCCGCCGTGCACTTACAGTGGTATCAGAGCCTCGCCATTAACATAGTCTAGCTTTGTCTAATGTGTTTTACATTTCCGATCGAACAATTTTCCAAAAACCGTATTTTTCTTCACATCAGTTTCTGTCGAAATTTTTTGAAGCCCAAAAATTTTTCAGGTTCTTTCAGAATGATGTGTAGGACATTCTAAGAGTTCTGTGAAAATTTGGGCTCGTGAACAGTCCAAACCACCGCGGAACCGCGACGAAACCCATGCTTGGGCCGCGGTTCCGCCGCTACTTGAACTGTTCAGTCCCCCAAAATTTTACAGAATGCTCCTGAGTGGAAAATAGATTTTCTGGAATGTTATTTTTTGGGCCCAGATTTCTTGATGTGCTACAGTAGTACTTGGGGGCCCACATGGTAAAATTTGATCGATCGGATATTTTAAACACCTTATTTCACAGTATTTACATTATATCTGCGACCGTGAATGTCACTTGATCAGTAAATTCTGTCTAACTGCTATAGCCCGGTTAGACGGATTTGCGAACGTGACTTTCACGTTGATGTTCTGTGTATTGCTGTGATGTTGCAGATTGGTCGTGGGGGATAGCCTGGATGCAATGCTAGTACAGTTTTTGTTGTAATATGTACATTTGATATTGCGGGGCGAGCGTCCGACATGTGGACTGCCGTCACTGCCTGTTTGTATTATTTTTTTTTTAGGCACGGCCAGGTTGCGGTCGATGTACCCGTTGTATGTATATTTTACTTTCTGTATTAGGATTACCCCATGGTGGGGTGCACGGATAGCCGGATTCTAGAAGGCAACAAGCCCGCATCTCATGGCATTAGGATGGAAGGGGCTTCACTCTAGGATTGGCGGGCTATTCGCCGCACTCGTAGGGGGTACAGGTTGACCCAGGAGCGGTGCCCAAGTTACCAGACTCCGTGAAGTGCTGGGTGGTCCATTCACGTTGTTGAAGGGGGCTGGCTCGCTTCAGGTTTTGGCGGGTAACTTGCCGCGCCCGTAGGGGTCTAGGATTTCATTGCACAGGCTATCCACACGACCAGGGGAACGTCGGGTTTCAGTAGTGGCTCTGTGAAACCCGGGGATCCCAGATATCTGTATTGTTCTGTGATGCTGTACATTTCTGTGATGTTGTATTTTATCACGCCTTGAGTGAATATAATATATTGGTATATATATTAGTAGATGTTGTATATGTTTTGCATCCGCGCTAGTCCAGTCCCCGCTCTGTCGTTAGTTAACTAACCTAACGGGTAATGACGGGACCCAGTGGCAAATGCGGATGGCATATACGTACATCAGTATATTTTCGTTCTTTGTGGTGTGATCAATTGATGGGACTGCGTTGATTCGGATCAATGCAAGTTAAAAAAAAACCTAATTTGATGTTGTTGGAACACTTTTCAAAAAGCTGTTATTGCAAGGACGTTCACTTTTGTTTTGCATCGTGGTATTCAGTTGGAATATCCTGCTCCTCAGTCGACGAGGCAAGGGCCGACATGCCTTCACCGGGAGTGACCCCTTGGACAAAATGTTTGCGTCAGGGCAATAACTTCACTATAGCCGATTACTTTTGCTTTGCATCATGGTATTCAGTTGGAATATCCTGCACCTCATTCTACGGGGAAAGAGCCGAGATCCCTTCACCGGGAGTGACCTCTTTAGCAAAGGTTTTCGTCACTATATTTTTAAAAGCTATCCGTTCCTTCAACGATATCAAGTTCATTACGTTAAAGGTTTTTGCCAGAAACCATTCGTAGCCCTCCGTCGTTTCATATGGGCGGTCAATAGTATTCAAGCTGTGTATGTTGGCCAAAGTCAAGGTACAGTGATTGGTAGCTATTGGGGTATTCATATGCAGCATAGATAGATGCGTTGGTTTGGGACAGTCGTACTGCCATTTTGGCCAAAGTCAAGGGTAGGTACGGGTGGGTTCAAATTAACCTAGAGAATGACGGGTAGAACTTGACATGTGACTTATGATATGTTGGCCAAAGTCAAGGTCATAAGAGCATGGGGCATAAATCACATCGGGAGTTTCAAAAGAACTGAAACTTGTCAGATATGCGCATACCTTATGGAGTGTGACACCGTGAGCGGATTCCGTCACGTTATCATGCGATGATAGTTGGATCCCGATTCCCACTGATGAGTTAGTTTACTCCTCGGGTGACCCCGACTAATTCTTCTTTCAGGTTTGGAGGAGAATTTGAGGTACAGCGGGAGGTTTCCAGATTAGATAAATTGGTAACCATTCTGATCTAGGTTAGAGTGCACGCTGAGTGTTTCTTTTCACTCTCTCTGGCAGCGACCATTGCCCCGACTCTAAGACTATGACTCAGAGACCAAAATTAACCGAACCTTCTTAAACACAGGCTTTTGGATTGTCAGAGTTGCAGACCTCATTGCCACTCCTAATTTTACCCTTTTCTCCAGAACACCCCGTATTACTACGAACGTCCACTTCCATTGGACAAAACCATCGTATGGTTATATACGAACTCGAAGGAATTTGTTCAAGGATGGTTTCCGGTTCTGGAGAAAACGGATAGGACTATTCAGTTGTCTTTTCCTTTTACCTTCTCCCAGGTTGCGGGTACTCCTTGGTTTAGGAGATAGTACACCTATTACGTAAATTGGATAGTCTTCTTCCAAACCTTAGGCTGGTGCCGAACGGTGGGGAATGAAGAAAACCAATTAGCATAACGATGGTGTGCAGAAAGTATTAAGTTAAGACAAAGCAAGGGATTAGTAAGAGGGCAAAGTAAATTGCGACTGCTATTCACGACCAAACCAAGTATTTATTCGCCAATCCTAAATCACCTTTGTATTTCTCCAGGACACTCCGTATCACTACGAAGATCTACAGTATATTGGATATTCCATCGTATGGTTATATACGAACTCGAAAGGAACTTGTTCCAGTTCGGGGATGGATTCTGGTTCAGTAGAAATAGGAATAAGATTTATTCGGTTGTCTTTTATCTTCACCTTCTCTCGCATTGCGAGTGCTCCTAGTATTAGGACAGTACACCCATTATGCTTATTGGATAGTCTTCTTCCAAACCATAGGCTGGTGCCGAACGGTAGGGAAGGAAGAAAACCATTCGTCCTAAAAGGGTGTGCAGAAGGTAATGACTAAAGACATATAAAGGGATTTGGAGAGGTGGCAAAGAATTATACGGTTACAGTCGTGAATCTGGAAGAGGCATTACTAATACCGGGCTACCCCATCGAAACATTTCAATGTTTCAGTGTCACTGTGTACTGTTAAAGGATAACTGATTTCCCAATTAGCCCTTACTCCAGGGTATGTATTTACCAGGTTTGATTCTCACATCTGTATGGTTTTACAGATGATGAGTGGGAGTAAGTTATTGGGAATTAGGTGATCTTCCTCATTATATCGGAATTCGTTGTAATTGGTGATATTTGAGGAAATCGCCTGGGTTGTTTGCCGGTCGGCAAATATTTGGTTTTGAATATCCGCTGTTGTGCACCAATTTCAAATTGATATATCTGTACGTCTATTTTCATAGAGTGAGATATACCTTTTTGAAATTATGTCTATGACATTTACCTATATCAGTGGATGGTTAGGTAAGGAGCATTGAACAGCTGTGTAATTCTTCATAACCAAAGGTACAGTTTTCAACCTACGACACACAGGGATTGAGTTATCAGACTCAAGGGACTTATACAGAGTATTGTATGTTGTCCAGTATCCATCAGGACAGAGGGGTTGGTCCTCGTACTATATTCGGTTTACTTATGACTTCTCTAGTTTTTAGACAGGTGTTTCATGGAAACACAGGGTCCAAGTTTTGAGAAGTTATAGGTATTTGAATAGAGTAGAGAACCAGGTGTTGCAAGTGTCGGGATTCTTCAATGTGATCGAAGATGTAGATACTTGTGTATGGTGTTCAGTTGATAGTAATGATTAAGAGAACTTGCTTCTCTTTCAGGTTACTCATAATTGGAAGCATTCCTAAGTTGAGTAACGCTGATCGGCCTCCTTCCATTTAGCTGACATGCACTGGAGACAGCTGCATGATTTGAATCTGGTTCAATTAAATCAGTGCCTCTGGTTCTATATTGGATATAGAACAGTTCATATCTTAACGATGTTAAGGTATGGGGAGTTGTCTGGCTTATGATTAAAACCAGACTCTGGATAACTCAAGGCACGTTTCTGTAATGACTGTTTGTGGGTTGACCCAGGTTATGACGAGGGTTGACTTTCTACCATAAGAAAGATCAATAGTGATATTGTTCTTGACTCGCCACAGTTTTATTAAAAATGGATTTTTTCAGAAAACAGTAGTGGGAGTATGGTAGAACAGGAAGTGATTCCAGAACCACAAACGTTTACTAAAGATTTGATAAGGAACCTAAAGATTCAATCTGGCTTGACATTCCATTGGCCACTTCATAGATAAGGTGGGTAACTTCAGGCACCCGAGAGGTACTTCGGTAGCCTCAAGGACGGTGACAGGGAAGTTCTTGTTTACCCACATTTGCCATTGCTGTTGTTTCAGACTGTGAGACCCGGCAGGAGGATGAGTATAGCGTCGTTCTAAACTGGCTTTAGAATTGTACGTCTATATGACTCTGCCAGAGGGTTGTCGTAGTCAGTCGGAGCAGCGGAAGCATTGGTGGACAGGTAGCTTATGTCTATTTATAGACTAAAGCAGATATAGCGGAGATAGATCATCAATTTCTGATGTGACAGTCATAGGTTTGACTTCATAAGAATAGGGGATGGATCTGTTGAGAAGGTAGTAGGGTGTGATGTCATGATATTTGGATGACATACATAGAGTAGGAAGTGATATTCCTATACTACAATCGGTTATACTTTGGTCGTCACACAGTGGTTTCTCCACATAGGACTTGGACATTATATCAGACATACTAGTTACTAGATCTATGGTTTAGATCTAGATTTGGGTGGTTTCCCAATCAGGGTACTCAGACAGCATTCTAAGAGTATTTAGAATGGACGACTCCTGGCACGGTAGTGTACCTGCAGGTGATGGAGTCACCCTCTCTAAAGGTGTCTTATAGACTAAAGGGGAGAGGGATGTGCATGATTGGCAGATCACTTGCTCAGGCAATTGAGTCAATCATGAGATGTCAAGTACCACACCAGATGTTGTTCTTGCACTAGATGTAATAAGTTGACATTAATCCAATCCTGGAGAAACAGTCGGAAGCAGTTTTAGAACATAAGTGGATGTTCTAGGGATATGATAACGACAGCCCCATTCGGGAGACAGTTATCATTCGAGGCTTCCAAGTTGACGTGGACGACAAGGAGGTTGTCATAGTTATAGTTTTTTCTTCTGACAAGAGACAGTATTTTGGATAGGTGGTCCAAGGCAATACTGAGGGAGGCATGGCGCAGCATACTGATTAAGTTCAGTTGACGATACAGTCTAAGAAGTTTGTATTTGGAGTTCATTTATGAGCTAGGTCCCATCAGACATCCAGACATATTCTAAGACAGGTATTGCTCATTTTGGAAGATGGCTTTTTCCGCGAACATGAGATATAGAGAGACATAGAAAGAAACATCAAAGTGGATACACTCACTGAGGCTATTCCTCGAACGCAATAGTTTCGCAAATAAGCTTTGTGAGACTGACTAGTAGAGGAGTTGGGTGTTCGGTATCACACGGGCTGTGAGTATGCGACATCGCAATATTTAGCCTTGAGTGCAAGTGGGAGATTGTTGGAGATAGTGCCCTCAGTGTCAAATATTGGATCACAGGCACGCGATTGCAATGATTGAGGGAGGACCTATCCCGGTAGGACAGTCATACTCGAGATGATAGTATGCTATCTGGTTTATCTTTATCATCGTGTACTGCTTTAAGTGACCTGACATGTCGCTATTACACGTTGATAGAGCCCCTAGGATTCTTGCTTGACCACTAGCAGTATGAAGGCGATCATATAAGTGGGAGCTGGTAGTCTATAAGCACATCCTTAAAAGGACCCTAGTCGTGGGAGTTTCGAGACAGGGCATCGATACTCCAGAGTAGACTAGTGTATACAGTCGAGACCCCGACGAGGGGCGGTGGCCGGTCTCACAAGCCACTGTTGTCAGTTGGATCACCTAAGATGTATACAGGTGCTCATTGGGTTATGAGTACACCGGACAGGACACGCCGGGAACCTGCTAGTTGGGATTATACCAGACGTCAGATAGCAGTTTCCAGGTGACATGTGTACAGGTTAGTTCATCGACCTGAGGATCGTCATTTGTCTCGTGTGAGTTCCCACTGTACTTTGATTACTACCCTACCATGCTCAAAGAAGACGTGCAAACAGGTTTTAGTTGGGTACAGTCCCGAGCCACATGGAGGCAGTGAGCGGATCTTCAGGGGTTCGTCTCTCCCGATATTGGGGGTGAGGTCACGCTGTGTCTAGGAGAGCCATTACACAAAGCCCTCGGCCGAGGCAGGAGATTTACTGGTAGGTATTCCAGCAGTATCTCTGGGTGTTCTGTGCTACACTCCGACAGGACTTATACCGCTTTTGGGGGTCTGACTTTTACCAACCCCCTAGGCCCGCCATGCGATGCTTATAGACGAACGGACCGGACTGTACGGATATTGTCACTGACAGGCTCAGTAGGGTGTCAGGATGAGTTCGCTCATCGACGTCCCTTTTGGTCAATACCTGGTGGCCCATTACTTATTGGCTTATACCTCTGACGTGCTAGTGGTTAAATCCACAACCAAGGTGTTGACGAGTCTTTAGAGTCCCCCACATTCAGTTGCTCAAGTTTTCGGGCGAAACGCTGTAGAGGCCGTATGGAGATATGGAAGGGTTCGATCAGATACGTGCGGTATTGCACGGATCAGGATCGAACGGATAATACTAGCCGGCTTTGGTTTAAGCCGGATCCTAGTATAGTACAGTGTAGATTTTGTCTCATTGCATTTATATCCGGTCGGAATACAGATGCGGGTGTGTATACACAGTATCGGGGTTTTCCTGTAATTTATTATGGGACCAGTTTTCTGGAGTTGCCAGTTTGCTTTCCGTTTCGTCCATATTTCTTTGTATCTTTTATTAGCCGAAGATTGGTAGAGGAGGGCTTATTTGCATTTGTGCAAATAAGCAATTTGGAAGGTTTTTTTTTGCATATTGTTGGATCATGATAATTGCACCATACCTTGACTTTCTTGAGTTCATGATTGCTTGACTTTTTGAAGCAATCATGGTTGTTGATTGGTTGGTGGAGTGTGGGTTTTGATTGTGATAATATTTCATGATAACATTTTTTCCTCTCATTTGCATTATTTTTGGTCTCCCTCATTTTTGTTACCCCACTCTCTCATTCCCAAATAGTGGCCGGCCAATTTTTGGAGGGGGCTTCCCGTTATTTTGGTAGGGGGATTTTGGTTCTCTTCATGCAAGAAAAATCCCCATGTTCATCTAGAAAAAGTTCACATCTCAAACCTCCACCATATGGCAACTACCTCAACCCCAAATGAGACACAAGTTCCACACTACATTCTACAGCAAATCTTGGGCACGTCGACTCGCCAGCTTCATGCCCTAGTTGCCTCGGTATAGAGGTGGGAGCCCGTAAAAGAATCCGGCAACGTGGTGCCCTTTCCGGCGAGGAGGTGGAGACCGGACATTCCGCGGGAGATCGGGACGACGACGAGAAGACCGGAGGACACGGATCGCTCGGTATATCTCTCTTTCCCATCTTGTAGTTAGCTAGAACTAGTTAATGGCCCGATCCGGGTTTTAGTGCGCGGTGGTGCCAGTTTGAAAGATTAAAGTTAACCATCGCTTCCGTATTTGGCCTCGGGATGGAGGCCGGTGTGCCGCCGTGCACTTACAAGTGTTGCTTGCCGCTCTCGTAGGGGTCTAGGGATGTGGGTTTGGCTATTCATCACGACCGTGGAATCCGTGTTTTATACAGGCTCGTATTAAAAACACGGACGTCCTAGTATATCGAATATTTCATATATGTTCTTCTGCTGTAATGTTCTGTGATGAGATCATATTACTGCCTGTGATGAATGTTTATATTATATATATGAGATATATATTATATATTGTTGATTTCGTTTCATATCTGATGCTTGTGAAGCATATTAAAATGGGAATACATTAATGAGATTAATGAAATAAAAGAAACCTAAGATGGTGTAGAAACTTGTTTAAAAACTGGTAGTTCTAGTAATTGCTTTGCATAGCGGTGTTCCTTGTAGAACATCCAGCACCTTATTCGATAAGGAAAGAGCCGAGATCCCTTCACCGGGAGTGACCTCTGTAGTGAAACTAGC
The DNA here is from genome assembly GCA_030015575.1 of Agapanthus africanus. Classification (NCBI taxonomy): domain Eukaryota; kingdom Viridiplantae; phylum Streptophyta; class Magnoliopsida; order Asparagales; family Amaryllidaceae; genus Agapanthus; species Agapanthus africanus. The sequence continues at coordinate 748,786,915 of CM057338.1, forward strand.
AAATGCTACAAACTCGGTTTGTCTTTTGATTGCTTCTATAGTTTTTGCTTTGCATAGTGATATTTATGAAATATCCTGCACCTTATTCGATGAGGAAAAGGCCGACGATCCTTTCACCGGGAGTGACCCCTTTAGCAAAATTAGAAAAGCCTAAAAAACACTCCATTTAAAAACACTCGATTCTACAATGATATCAATTTCATTACGCTCATGGTTTTCTCAAAAACCTGCGTAGCCCTCCGTCATTTCAGATAAGTACTACTTAGTATTCGTGCTGCGGTAGTTTGGCATGCGTCAAGGCGTAGTGTACGGTAGCTAACTAGTGTTTATCTGCTAGCATACGATGCGATTGGATTAGGGTATTCGTACGGCGTTGTTTGGCATGCATCAAGGGTCGTGCGGGTGGGTTTAATTCAATCAAGAAATGTACGGGTTGAACTTGACTAGCGGACTATGGGTTGTTTGGCATGCGTCAAGATCATAGCACGCTAGGGGTAAAATATTATTGGGAATTTCAAGTGTTGAAATTTGCAATGAGATTGCATACCTTCTATGAGATAGTTGGATCCCGATACCCGCTGCGAGTAAGAGTTACTCCTGGGAGAGTTTTACACATTACAATTAGTCGATCAAGTAGGTGTCTAGAAAAGTGTTAACGGGGTTACGCCCCTGGGAAAACGAGGTTTACATTAATTAGGTTCGTGCGAAAGCACGGGGGACCTCCCTCAAAGTACCGACACTGGCCTGGCTGAAAGATTGGCGAACTTGTATCGTGTAATTAATCCCGGCTAGTCTTTCCTTTTAGGGTTTGAAGGAAGATTTGACTAAAACAGTGGGAGACATCCTGATTAGATATATTAGATAACCAATCTAATCTTGCAAGAGCATACGCTGAGTGTTTTCTTCTCTCTCTCCAGGTAGCGACCATATCACGCCTTAATCAAGATAATAATACGGATATATTGACCAAACCCGCTTGTTATACTGAGCTGGGGAACGTTGGTTCCGCTCCAACTTATAATTGTTATAAGACAGAGCAAGAAATTGGGGAATACCAGATTTCCCGTGCCGCCCAAACGAAGAAAGTGCATGTTGATGCATCTTCTTCGGGTGTGTTCATTACAGAGAACTGTTTCTCAGTATCCTTTATGTCCTGGGTATGAAATACCTGATCAGGATCCCGCATATGTAATTTGTTACATGGGCTACAGATAGGTAGAGAACTGAGAACGGGTGATAAGTTTCATGAGACAGAAAATGGTGCAAGTGTTACAGCCAAGTCTGTTGGTCACTATCACCCTGTATTACCAGAATACATTGATTCTGAACGAATGTTATTAGATACCAAACCTAATATACAACATCATATCAGTCTCTTTATTAGTAAAGAAGGATATAATTTTTTATTGTTGGATAATGTTTTGAACATTTCCTATATCAAGAGTTGATCGGTTCAGGCACGTTATCTAAAAGCATTGACGTTCTAAATCAAACTACAGTTCTTAGTATACGGAACACACACAAGAGGAAGAGTTCAGAAATGAACGAATCCTTCTTGAGGCATTGTAGACTAGGTCATATCAATGCGACCCGACTAGCTGAAGTTACATTAAGATGCATATTTAAATTAGTTTGAATTTACATCTTGTGAAACTTGCCGGTCATGTCACAAAGATACGATGACCATAGCTCTGTTTATTGGAAACAGAGAAAGAGTTAGTGAACTCTTCGGATTGATACATGCTGATGTATGAAGGTCCCCTGTCTACACATGCCAAGACCGATTCTTTGTACTTCATTACACTCTCTGATGATCTCTCAAGATTCAGACATGTGTTCCTGTTGAAACACAAGTCCGAAGCTTTTGAGATATTCACAGAATATAAGTTAGAAGTAGAGAACCAAAATACGGGTATAAGTATTATGTCCTTTGATGAGATCAAGGAGGAGAATACTTGAGCACGGAATTCCTGGACTATTCTAAAGGAGAATGAGATTCTCTCTCAGCATTACTCCTCCGTATACACCGTAGCACGATGGTATATCGGGGCGGAGCAATAACACCCTATGTGATATGGTGTGCTCTAGTATGAGTATTACTGAATTTCCTATTTCCTTTTGGGAGTTATGCGCTTGAGAAGCTGCATACCTATTGAATAAGGTTCAAATCAAATCAGTTGCCTACCACATCATATGTGATATGGAAAGGGAAGAGCCCATATCTTATGTTTGTTAAGATTTGTGGTGGTCCGGCTTATGTCTAAAAAGCAAAATCCGGATAAGCTCGAGGCAAAGTCAGATCTGTGGAAGTTTGTTGGATATCCCAAGCATTCGCAAGGGAATATCTTCTACCTAACCGAGGAACAAAAAATGTTTTTGTTTCAACATGCCACCTTTGTGAAAGGGAATTTCTTATGGAAAAATTAGTGGTCATGAGGTAGAACTGGAAAGAGTTCCAGCTATACAAATTACAGCAGATGATTTGGTAGAACCGAAGGATTCAATAGTAACCAATGAGCCTCAGCCTCTCCGTTGATCTAGTAGGGTTCCTCACTCACCTGAGAGATGTTAGTGTATATGCCCTAGAGGCCATTACTGTATCATACTAGTTTGTATATTACTTAATGGAAGCTTGGGATATTCACCTTGTATATACAATCATGCTCAAAATAGTAGTATGCTACTTGGTTTGTTTCTACTTCAATGTGTACATGTGTTTATTTTATTACATCACCTATACGCATTTGTGGAGCCCTTAGGATCTTTGCTTGATTACCAGCGTTGTGATGGCAGTCACACTAGTGGGGCTGGGTAATCTATAAGCACATCCTTATGCAGGTCCCTAGTCGCAGGACTATCGAGACAGGGCATCAATACTCCGGAGTAGACTAGCGCATGCGCTTCTCATCCCAGTGTGGGAGACGGTCTGTCCCACAGCCGTCAGTACGTTGTACTGGAGATAGTATGCGGGTGATCGTTGGGTTACGAGTACACTGGACAGGACTCGTCGGGAACTGACCGGTTGGTATTATACCTATCGTCAGTTATCAGTTCCCAGGTGACATGAGTACAGCATAGTCCGCTGACTTGACACTGTCATTTCGCCTCGAGTGTGTTCCCACTGTACTTTGATTACTACCCTACCAAGGCTCAAAGGAGTCGGGCAAACAGGTATAGTTGGGTGCAATCCCGAAGCGCTTGGAGGCAGTGACGGTTAGACAGGATTCGTCTTTCCCGGTATTGGGGGTTGACATCGCGCTGTGTCTAGGAGAGCCATTACACGAGTAGTCCCTGGCCAGGGCAAGCGAGATATACTGGTAGGCTTCCAGTGTTATCTCAGTGTGTATTGGGCTTCACTCCGACACGACTTGTACTTCTATTTGGGGACTGACGTTTACTGCCCCCCTAGGCCCGCCATGCGATGTATTAGACGAACAGACCGGACTGTACGGAGATTGTCATAGTCAGACTCAGTAGGAGTTCAGATGGGTTTCACCTCGTCAGTCTTCTTGTCGGCATCTACCTGGGGTCCGTTACGCACAGCTAGTGCCGCTTGCGGTCTGTGGTAAACCCACTGCCAGCGTAATGTCCAGTCTTTAGAGTCCCACACAGAAAGCTATTCGCCTTTAGGCAAAAGAGTAGAGGTCGCATGGTTTTGCGACAGGTCGCATGGTTTTGCGACAGGGTCCGGTCACATCCGTGCACTTGTGCACGTACAGTGTCCGGAAAGTTAACACTAGCAGGCTTTGGTTTAAGCCGGATCCTAGTGTACGTTTTGGGATTGATTTTATCTCGTTTGTATTCGTGTTCCTCGGAACGCGGATGCGGGTGTGTATGCACAGTTGACAGAGAGACAGAGGCAGAGTATTCTCATTGGGGTTGTTGATTGTTGACAGTTGACTGTTGACCATTGACTTTTGGTTAACCCTAATGAGAATAAGATATATGATTAACATTAATATTAATTAAGTATTGTAGTGACATGGTGTCACGACCCGAAAGTACGGAACGTGACCGGCACTTAGATTACGAAGCGTCTAGAGGCGCCACGTGACCTAAGTAAGCCGAAGCCCAGAAATCTAAACCATAAAAGAAGAAAAAGAAGAAAAGAAAAGAAAACAAGTATAAAAACATCAGCAAATTTTACCAAAAATTTCGGCAGAGTCTTCTCTGTAAAAACTGGCCCCCAAACGGGTACAACAAGTATAATATAAATAAACAATAAAAAGCATCCCCAAACGGGTGCTAGCTCAACGCCAACAGGAGGAAACAACCACAACAAACACAATAATATACAACGCCAAAGGGCGAGGCTCAAAACTCAAAAGAAAACAAAACCACCAGATCAGAATAATACATGCGCGACTCTAAGATCGAAATAAAAGTCTGGTCCAATAAACTTATCAAGTAATACAAGTATAGTTGATGGAGCTTACTAGACACAAATGAAAGAATAAAAGTACAATGGTGGTTCGGATACAAGTGAACCAACCTACCGTGCAAATCACCCTGAAAGAATAGATGTGCCAGCAAGCTGCCAGGGAAACCTGTACATCGAACCTGTAATAAAATTTGGCACAACGGGGGTGAGTTGCCAACTCGTGAGTAGAAGACATCTACGAAAAGAAATCGAATGCACGACGCTATCCTAGGTCATAATAATACACTACTATATCCCAAACATCTAGTAATAGCAGGGTAATACTACGTGTAAGTGCAGATACTCCGTGTTCGTGTCAGTGCCTCATATAATACTATGTCATATGAAATGAAATGCATGCACCATGAATGTAAAGTAACAAATCCTGAAATCCAGATATATATGTATAAGAACTCTTTAGCTGTTATCATAGTAAAGTGTGTATAAGCATCTGAAATCTCAACAATGAAATCCATGGAAATCCGTGTCAAGCATCGACACAACACATGTAATCTCAAGTCTCAATATGTCGGGCTCCGTCAGTCCGGATCGGCCCATATCATCAATATCACCACCACTCTTTATAATTTATATATTCATGTTCATTATCTCATTCTCTAATGATCCGCTAACACTTTAATACGACTGTATAGCCAAGAATTACGGCATCAAGCCCAGTTACATTGTTTCATCATACCTCGGATATCATATCACATCAATGAATCACATATACGTGTTGTATATATATGTATATACCTATACCTAGTTCTATATATATACACATACACGTATACCCCATGTCGAGTTTCAGTGTGTGCGTGGGTGTGTTTCTATCTGAAACCTACGAATCTCTTCCAAGGTACTCATCCTCTGATATGGTTTTCCTAAATCATTCTAGTCCAGCCTAGGGTCAATACTAGGGTCCTACTAGGGTCACATCTCGTTTCCTAATGTCAAAAAGTACTATTCCTATTCTACGTTGCGGGGGTGCTAAACGCCATCCACCCGACTTCCCCCCTTAGATATGCATCTACTCACCTGGTCCATGTCTGCCGAAGACAGTGTCGCCATCCTCCTCTTTATCGCCCGCAGTCCACGTGAGGGGTACCTAGACGCAAACATTTAAATAGCATCGTAAACCGAATCACATACAAAAGTCAAACGATACAAGGAACAAGCATAGGTTAAAACCTATGTCCCGTCCACGCAAAAGAACCAAATACCGCTCGATATCGGCATACAAACTCCGATGGATCGAGATAAATATTAACAAATAACTCGTAGTTTTAAAACACATTAATTATACTATAAAACATGATTAAATCCATCGAAACCCGAAAATCTATCAAACCGTCCAATTTCGCAAAACCCGAAAATGCCAGTTTACCGTTTTTCATCAAAACATAACATTTAAATGAAACCAATGGTCATAAAACTCATTAAATAGCATAACTAGACTATACAAACTATTACTATATTTTTATTACACAAACTTGTATAAATTTGAAATTTCTAGTTTGCACCCTTTAACAATTTTCAACATTTTTCAAGCAAAATACCACAATTCCACCACAAAACATGATTTTGCATAAATTAATGACTTAAACCACAATTCATGATGATAATGATATAATGAAACCATAATTATATTTTTAATCTTATTTATATAGGAATTTCTAAAATCTAGTTTACAAAATTAGCAATTTTTATCACAATTTATCAATTAACCATAGAAACTAGCAATCAAACTAAGTTTTTCTTTCCATTAACATGCTAATATTTCCACTAAAACTATAATCCAATGATAACAACCCAAATTAGAATTTTATATTAACCACAACCACATTTTGCAAAAACCTAGTTAACTAAATTCCTAATTTAAAACAATTTTTTGAATAACAATTTGCTAAACAATAACCATGCAAGATTTCCTAATACTAAAAGTGTTAAACTAACTACTATAACCCTAATTAATTATTAAAAATCATAATTTGAATTTAGAACCCTAGCTTGCATTTTAAAAAAAAGAACATAGAATTAATTCATTAAATCTAATTAAGTTAATATGAACATCTAATAACAATAAGTCAAAAGAAAGAAAATTATACCTTCAAAATGTGAAATCCAAACAAGAAATGAGCCTCCAAAATGCATGCTTTCCATCTCCAAATTTCATATAAAAATGAGCAAGGAATAAAGAGTATGGAATAAATAGGATTTTGTGGAATTTTAATTGAATTTTTGATGTGTTTTTGATGAATTTTGAATGAAAATGAAGTGGGAAATAGGGGGGGGGGCAGCCATGGGGGTTTGTGGCCGGCCTAGAGGGAGGTGAGGGAGAGAAAGAAGATAGTGTGATGTTGTGTAGAAGTTTCAAGAAGAGAAACAACACTAAAAGTCTTTTCATGCCTTATTTAATTATTTATTTATTTATTAACTATAGCAACTCAAGAAAGCTCTAGAAAATAGGAAAAATTTGCAAATAATTTTTGCATGATACATACTAAATTCTAACATGCCATGGTTCATTTTTACAAATTAAAACCATTTAAATTTGTAATTTACACTAATTTAGTGTAAAAATAAAGCTTATGTTAATATTTAAAATAATTAATTTAGGAAAAATATTTTATTAAACTAAAAATTTAGAAGTGGCTAAATAAATACCATTTACTAGTAATTTCATAATTAAAATAGATATTTTAAAAATTATAATGAAAAACAATCACGGTTTGGTTTTACGAAAAATACATTTTACTTTACCGAAAATCATAAAATTCACTTAAACACTTTTATTCATTTAATTATTTTTAACACGTTCCATATGGTTGTTGAGGGGTTGACTTTATTGACTTGTTGACTTTGTTGACCGGTTGACTAGGTTGGACTAGTTGACCATCATCATGACAATGGCTATCATTCTATGGCAAAGACTTTTGCTTGCTTGTTTATTTATGCAAAATGAGTGCATGAAATGATATAGCCATTTTGACTTAAACCATTTTACACAATACTTGATTTCTATTTTTGTGATGATGACTTTTGGATTATGAGAGGTGAGAATGAGATGAGTATGGTTCATTCTATCATTTGCTTTCTCTCTCTTGAGCTCTCTCATTCTCAAGCTCTCCCTCTTCCTCTTGCTCTCTCTACCTCAAGGCAAACCATTCTCATGTGTTGAGACTCATTGCCTTAGAGATAAAAAGACACCAAAACATTCCTCTACTCATTCTAGTTCACAAGGCCTAGAAAGCCAAATGATCTAGTTTCTTCAAAGTTCGAAGAAGAAGCCAAAGGTAGAAGCTTTCGGGTGGATCCATCTTCGGCGCAAGGAGACGAAAAGGCGAGGCCGATCCGTACACCGGAAGGAGTCAAAGACGAAGGAGTTCAAGAAAGGTATAGCCCCCTAACCGAGTAGGTAAACTCTTGTTAGGTTGTTAGTTAGTAGTTTAACAAAGATCCGGTTTTTGAGTCCATGATACCGCCTCTTGAAAATTGTTTTTCACCAAATTCCGCATGCCCGAAAGTACCGAGAGAGGTAGCATAGACTTACAGTGGTATCAGAGCCTAGTTAAACTCTATCTAACATGTTAGCAAAGTAACTAGAAGATCAATCAAAGAAAAAGTCACAAAACGAACCCGAGTTGTCAAGTTTCTGCCGATTTTTATTCTGTTCAAAAGTTGATAATTTTCATCTTAAAAATCGGCTCAGGCTTTTGTTTGAATAACCACCAAATTTGGTCCCACGAACCGTTCAAAGAGCCGCGGAAACACGGCGGGAGCACGCTCCCGCCGCGGTTCCGCGGCCGAGTTGACTCGGCCGCGGTTCCGCGGCGGTTCCGCGGCCGAGTTGACTCGGCCGAGGTCCAAATTTGGTGCAGTGTATTTCTGGGGTTGTTTTGGGATTTTTGGAATATGTATTTTCTGCCCAGATTTTCCAGAACGAAAATTTTGTATTTGGGGCCTATAAATCCGTATTTTTGATCGAACTTCTAAAAGACTTAAGCTGACTGGTTTTTCTGTGATGTGATATTTGTATTGAACGTCTACTAATCGCTATATGTCGATTAGTGGGGGTTATACAAATCTGTGATCTGTAATGTTATTGGAATGTGTATATGAATTCATTGGATTGTCGCGGGTGAATAGCCGGGGGTTGTGAGACGAGAGTTTTCTTTTCTTTCAATTCATGTAAATTTGTAAATTGATTTAATAATTATTTGTATGGCCGCACAACCGGGTCGGGGTTGTAGCCGTCATTATATAATTTCTTTTTACTGTTTTTGCTCCTAGGATTGACCCATGGAGGGGGTGCATAAATTACCGGGTATGCCGAAGTGCCGTGTGGCCTACTCACGGAGTTGAGGGAGGTTGCTTCGCTCCGGGTACTTGGCGGGTAGTTTGTGTCACGACCCGAAAGTACGGAACGTGACTGGCACTTAAATTACGCAACGTCTGAAGGCATGATGTAATCTAAGTAAGCCAAGACCCAGAAATCTAAAACAAATAATGAAATTGAGTGAAAGAAAACTTATTTAATAAAAGTGATTTAAACCAAATAAGTCGCATTAAATATTTTTAAAGCATCAAAATTTCCCGAAAATTTCGGCAGAGTCTCCTTTATAAATACTGGCCCCGAAACGGGTACAAAGCAAGAAAGTAAAAAAAAAGAATAAATGCATTCCCAAATGGAAGCTAGATCTTCGCCAAATGGCGGAAACAATCACACAGGCAATATAAAATACAATGTCAAAGGACGAGGATCAAAACTCAGAAAGGAAAGGAAACTAGCATCATCAAGAAAACCAGAAAAACCATAACAATAAAACAGCGTGACTCTAAGGTCAAAAGAATCTACAACCAATTTCCAAATCGAGCAAATGTACAATGATTGGTTGATGGAGCTTACTAGATATAACTGAAATAATGAAAATACAATAGTGGTCACGATACAAGTGAACTCACCTACCTAGCAATCGCCCTGAATGAAGTGGTGTGCCAGCAAGCCGCCAAGGAAACCTGTACACCTAAACCTGTAAGAAAATTTGGCATAACGGGGGTGAGTTGCCAACTCGTGAGTAGAAGACATCCGCGAAAAGAAATCGAATGCACGACGCTGTCCTAGGTCATAATAATATACTAATAGATTACTGGTCATCTAGTAATGGCGGGGTAATAAACTACGTGTAAGTGCAAATACTCCGTGCTCGTGTCAGTACCTCAAATAGTAATATGTCATGTGAATGAGTATGCATGCACCATGAATGTAAAACAATCAACCTGAAATCTAGGTATTTCTGTATAAGAAATCATTAACTTTTATCCTAGTAAAATTTGTATAAAAATCTGAAATATCATCGGTGGAATCCATGGAAATCCGTGTCAAGCATCGACACAAAACAGGTAAATCTCAAGACTCAATACCTCATAGTCTCAATGTCTCATAGTCTCAATATCTCGGGCTCCGTCAGTCCGGATCGGCCCATATCATCAAATCTCACGACAACGGTCGGTATCCTCCGGATATCCGCCGCGCCAGACATCACCGGTAGGTAGTCTTCCCATGCCAGGCTCATCGTCTACAACTCGATCTTCTTTCCCCGGGGTACCATACCGGGCCCACCATGTACCCGAGACGGTTCATCCACTCCTCGAATCAGGTCTCAAAATCCAACAGAAAACATGAAATCTCATGGTGGAAGACATATACATCACGAGAAAACCGCAGCTTATATTTCAAAAAGAGATGGAGAGAGAGAGAGAGAAGTTTTTATATATATTCTTGCGGTTTTCCCCAAAATCCAGAAATCTCATAGAAATCCAAAATCCCAAAATCATGAGTAAGTAATAATGAGTATCGGCATAATCCCCACAATACTGCATGATAATATGAAAATGTGAATGCAAGAAGTTTCCATGTAATGAATGCAATGTCTAACTAGCACATGAGAGTAACCACACATTATTATATTGATCTAGCCTTTAGCTGATTCTATCAATAAAAGATAATGTGTTCTAAAGTGTATGTGACATGGCAATTACCGATGATGATGTGTGTGAGCCGGCAAATAAGTGTACGTGAAACATGCGCGTCATCGGTAATGGAGCTAGTGTCCTAACAGACAGAGTTTCATAATGGCTAAATAATCATACGTATGAATATGCAATGCGATAAGTGCAATCATGAATATAACAGTAAATGTGTAGTAAACGCACAACTAGAGAATATATATACTAATTACTAGTTATACAGCTTGTTGGATGAAAAGTAAGCATGATCCGTTAGTTTTGAAAATGAGTATGACTCGAGCCTAAACTATGATCTACCTAACCAAATAAGGAACTAACTAAGGACACTTGTCGATTGGTAAGAAGAATCCTCCTAAAGTCTGAGTCGATATCTCTAGTAGTTGGCGATCCAGCCTCAATAGCGTCACGTACATAGTACGACTTCCTCGAGTGAAGAGTGCGGATCAATCATCACATTTATGCCTCATACGGTAAGATCCGCCGTACGGCATCCCAAAATTAGGGTATGGGTCAATTATTACCTATGTACATCATCACCTATTATCGTTTGTGTATACATATCTATTTTCTCATTTCCCAACGATCCGCTAATATCATAGTACATCTCATGTCATACTCGATCGTATATCTTTAACTCACGGCATCACGTCCAATCATACTGGCTCCTTTCCAAATATCATATAACCTCCCCATATCATGTGTATATGTTATATGTGTGTGTATGTGTGTGTGTGTGTGTGTATATATATATACCTATAGAACCCTACACCAAATCAAATGTATGTGTGTGCGTGTGTATCTACCTGAAACCTATGAATTCCCTCCAAGGCATTCATTCTCTAGTTAAGTCTTTCTAAATCGGTCTAGTCCAACCTAAAGGCTTTAATAGGATCCTACTCGCCAAGAATCTAAGGTCACGTCCGACTTCCTAATGACAATAAGTAATATCCCTATTTTACGTTTGCGGGGGTGCTAAACGCCATCCACCCTACTTCCGCCGTAGATATGCATCTACTCACCTGGCCCTTGTCTGTCGAAGTCGATGACGCCATGCTTATCCTTGATGTTCAAAAACCACATGAGGGTGTCCTTACATCCACTTGCCTATTTCTCTTCATCATCTATCTACTCATCTCAATCAAGCTGTACCCTGGCTCCATCTTGTCCACCATCTTCATCCCTTTCTGATCCAAATCCCTCATTATTCTGACTTCCGCCTACTTCCCCAACAATGCATGTGCACCTGTTAAAAGAATCGAGTCAATTGGGTGATCATCGCCCAAAGCCACTAAGGCTTCTCGTGCAAGCTTACCAAGCCTGATATCTCCATGCACTCTACAAGCCGCAAGCAATGATCGCCATGCCGTAGCATCCCTTTCCAAAGGCACTCTTCTTATAAGCTCATGTGCTTCATCCAACAGCCCTAACCTCCCCAATAGATCAACTATGCATTCATCATGCTTCATATTCAGGTTCGTCCCATATTCTACCACAATCTTTTTGTAGACATTCTTTGCTTTATTCACCATTCCCCCATAACTACACGCATCCAAGACCCCCAAGAATGTTACGTCATTTGGCCTCACACCTTCCCCCTCTATTTCTCCATACATTCGAAGAGCTTCTGTAGCTCGGCCATAGATCCCCAACCCCTAGATCATGGCAATCCAACCATCACATATCTGCTCCTCATATGGTTAAAAACCTCGACAAGGTTCTTATCCACAGTCAGTTTGTTCAGATTAACGGTTTATATTTTATCGCAGCAAAGAACATCCATGCTGGTCATTTCTTCAATAGCAGTCATCCTCTTCGTTATAGCTCCCTGCTGAGACAACCGATGAGATCCGATTGCCATCGTAACAGACAAAACATTGGGCATGGCTATGGGAATTCCTCCAATGAGAAGAACCAAAAGATTGTCAATTCCAGGGTGATAGGCTCGGTGTTGGATTAGATACATGACTATAACTTCTACAAACATCCCAACAGCAATCGAACAGATACAGAAGTTCCCAATAGCTAATAATGCAGTATTCCTCTTCTAGACCAACACTGAGATCTAAGCACAGCAATTGCGGCATAAGCTAAGAAAACATGAAGTATACCTGCAGGAAGACAGCATCGTCGGCAGCAGCTGAGACGCCAGCCCCGCGTCGTTCGACTTGAGCACCTAGTTCCCGACGGCGATGACTGAGATCCTCAATGTGGGGACGAAGGGCGCGACGTTGGCGGCAACCCACTGGAACTCGGTCGAGGGGGGAAACGCTGCGAGATTCGGGATGTCGTCGTGGGTGGCGCCGAGGACAATTGGTAGCTTGTTGAGGAGAAAAAGAAGGCGAGAGCTACGATGATTAGGAGTAGGCGACGAGATCGGAGATGGTGGAAGGGCATCTCGATCGGAAGCAGCAGGTGGCGATGAGGAAGGCGAAGCGGGTGGAGACGCCGGAGAGGCACGCCCATTCATGAGGATCCGCCTCCTTCTTGGCCACGACGATGAAGACGACGTCATCGGAGAAGAACGGGGGAAGCACGCTTGGCTCAGGGGAGGAGATGCCGCACACTCCATTAATAGGGTTAGGGTTTGAATTTAGGGGGAGAGACGGAAGAGAAGTCGGCGGCGGCGGCGGGGTTGCGTGTCGCGAGATCGCCGATCTCGGGCTCTCTCTCTCGCGCGCGAAGATGAGATGGGGAAAACCCCCTTTTTTTCTTGTTGGAATTTTCCAGAGTGGGGGAGGAAAGAAATGGGGTAACCCAGGAATAATTAAGGGGGAAACAAGGGAACTAGGGAAAAATGGTGATAGCTCCAACTATACCATATAAATACACACACACATTGGTTTAAATATATATATATATATATATATATATGTATGTATGTATGTATGTATGTATATACACATATGTGCTACAACAATACCAATTTGTGACAAACTCCTCAAGCATAAATATTTTTAGGCCAATCGCTGAAGATATCTTTTTGTTGTTTTACACAAGGTCATTATTTTATTATTTTAAATTCTCAAAGAAAGAAAAAAAATAATATTTTATTTTCTGGAAAGTTACAATCTTTCCCCTTTAAAAAAATTCGGTCCCCGAATTTAAATTAAAACTCCCCCAAATACTAAAACATTTTAGCCAGTAAATCATATCAACGGGGCTCCGAGATCATGAATACACAAAACATATCGTAATGCAATGGATGCGCATGACAAATGATGGTAAAACTCAAAATCAGATCTCCGTCAAGCAGTGTGCAATCATCGGAATTATGGCGAAAATACTGTGTCAATATCCAATATTAAAACCAATATAATATACTTATAATAACAACGTATGTATAGTGCGTACCTCCTGAAATCGTGGAAGCGTCCAAATAAAAAGGCATGCAAAAATACTCAGGTGCTGTTCTCAGACCAGTCCTGTTCGGTTACTAAACTGTATAGTAAATATCATAAATCTTGCTACTCTAAAGAAATCAATCACAAAAATACATAGAAAGAATACCACGTGCGTCTGATGCGCATGGAAATCGAAATCAAATACTGGTGCCACGAGAGTGCACAGAAACATAACTGAGTGCAATGGGTGTGCACCAAAAACATCTGTCAAATGCAACGGGTGTGCTTGACAACAATATCCGGTGCGTCTGATATGTACGAAAAATCTCGATTTAGTGCACCTGGTGTGCACAAAATCGTATCAAGTGCGCCAAATATGCGCAAAAATCTCAATCAGGTGCACATGGTACACGAAAACACAATCCAGTGCACTAAGGGGAACGAGAACAAATATCGCATATAAAAATCGAAATCAGCGATATAAGACATACACCGAATCAAAATCAAGTATACCGTGATAGATAATCTCACAAGCACGTGCATCAGCGTGCACAAGACCAAATTAATGTACGAAAAGTGTATGTAAACTATCCCGAAAACATAAGTCAGAATCAGGTGCAATGGGGCACAAAAACGATCATCAGTACGACTAATACATAAAAATACGAGTCAAGTGCAACTAGGGTGCACATAAAAATATCAATCATAAAACGAACTGTCGAAATACCGAAATCCAAACAACGGAAATATAAGATTCAAATCACAAAATCACAGATCGTAACACTGACGTCGATGTGCTCCTTTTCGAATGTCGAAGGGTGTCGGTGCATCCAAAACTAGCAGAGCAAGATATCTCCTTGCATCCTGTTCATGGTCTGCCGCCTTGTGTTCTTAGGCTCTCGTCTTTCACCGCAGATTGCCAGTTACATAGCTTCTCGGCTCCATGGCCCAATATGGAAACAATGAGGGAAACAATTCCGCTCTGGCACATCCTCTAAAAGTCTTTGGATAACTATCATGGTCACTCATAACATGTCTCATCGACGATGCCGAACTCTGTCCTACTGGGTGTGCGTAATACAACTGATCGTGGGTCCAAATCTTCTCGTGTAGTATTTCCAGAAAGATCCTGTCGGGATCTCTCCCGAATCTCATTTCTGCTGAACTGCCCGGAAATTATCCTTTACTAAATCCATTTCTTGTTCTGGAACAACTGCATACTCATCGCAACTTCTTCTGGAAAATATATCCAGTACATGCCCCAGCATCAGCGGACCAGCCGTAGAAGGGCAAACCTAAGCCTCACTAATGGCACCGCGGAACTGCCGTAAACCCTAAGGTTCAAAGGCGTTCTCATGGTCATTATGTCGAGTTAGGATTTCATTCTTCTAGAGGGTCCATAGAAATACCTGCATGTTCCTCCGAATACCTTAAACTTGGGAAAATGGTTTCTGACAATCGTTCGAACCTTTTTAACTTCGTCTGGATGGCATGTGAACACCTTTCGTCCGTACGCTAAACAATGCTTCCATCCTCAAGAATAAACGACACCCTAAGGGTTATCGCATTCGAGCCACAGCTCCCTCTTCCCGTGCGACCGTGGTAACAGAAACCACCATCGGATATCGACGAAGATAGATCAAAGGAACAAATAGAATACGGTGCAAGGAAATGTAAATCCTAAGGCTTCTTAAGCAGAGTAGCGTATCGTAAGTATGCCGCGGATCATACCCACGGTACGTCACTCTACCTAAGTCACCTACTCCATCAACCAAGGGTCACCTAGACTTATACAAAGGTTAAACCTAGCGCTCTGATACCAACTTGTCACGACCCGAAAGTACGGAACGTGACTGGCACTTAAATTACGCAACGTCTGGAGGCATGACGTAATCTAAGTAAGCCAAGACCCAGAAATCTAAACCAAATAATGTAATAGAGTGAAAGAAAAATTATTTAATAAAAGTGATTTAAACCAAATAAGTCGCATTAAATATTTTAAAAGCATCAAAATTTCCCGAAAATTTCGGCAGAGTCTCCTTTGTAAATACTGGCCCCGAAACGGGTACAAAGCAAGAAAGTAAAAAAAAAAGAATAAAGGCATCTCCAAATGGAAGCTAGATCTTCGCCAAATGGCGGAAACAATCACACAGGCAATAAAAAATACAACGTCAAAGGACGAGGATCAAAACTCAGAAAGGAATGGAAACTAGCATCATCAAGAAAACCAGAAAAACCATAACAATAAAACAGCGTGACTCTAAGGTCAAAAGAATCTACAACCAATTTCCAAATCTAGCAAATGTACAATGTTTGGTTGATGGAGCTTACTAGATATAACTGAAATAATGAAAATACAATAGTGGTCACGATACAAGTGAACTCACCTACCTAGCAATCGCCCTGAATGAAGTGGTGTGCCAGCAAGCCGCCAAGGAAACCTGTACACCTAAACCTGTAAGAAAATTTGGCATAACGGGGGTGAGTTGCCAACTCGTGAGTAGAAGATATCTGCGAAAAGAAATCGAATGCACGACGCTGTCCTAGGTCATAATAATATACTAATATATTACGACAATGTAAGTGCAAATACTCCGTGCTCGAGTGAGTACCTCAAATAGTAATATGTCATGTGAATGAGTATGCATGCACCATGAATGTAAAACAATCAACCTGAAATCTAGGTATTTCTGTATAAGAAATCATTAACTTTTATCCTAGTAAAATTTGTATAGAAATTTGAAATATCATCGGTGGAATCCATGGAAATCCGTGTCAAGCATCGACACAAAACCGGTAAATCTCAAGTCTCAATACCTCATAGTCTCAATGTCTCATAGTCTCAATATCTCGGGCTCCGTCAGTCCGGATCGGCCCATATCATCAAATCTCACGACAACGGTCGGTATCCTCCAGATATCCGCCGCGCCAGACATCACCGGTAGGTAGTCTTCCCCTGCCAGGCTCATCGTCTACAACTCGATCTTCTTGCCCCGGGGTACCATACCGGGCCCACCATGTACCCGAGACGGTTCATCCACTCCTCGAATCGGGTCTCGAAATCCAACAGAAAACATGAAATCTCATGGTGGACGACATATACATCCTGAGAAAACCGCAGCTTATATTTCAAAAAGAGATGGAGAGAGAGAGAGAGAAGTTTTTATATATATTCTTGCGGTTTTCCCCAAAATCCAGAAATCTCATAGAAATCCAAAATCCCAAAATCATGAGTAAGTAATAATGAGTATCGGCATAATCCCCACAATACTGCATGATAATATGAAAATGTGAATGCAAGAAGTTTCCATGTAATGAATGCAATGTCTAACTAGCACATGAGAGTAACCATACATTATTATATTGATCTAGCCTTTAGCTGATTCTATCAATAAAAGATAATGTGTTCTAACGTGTATGTAACATGGCAATTACCGATGATGATGTGTGTGAGCCGGCAAATAAGTGTACGTGAAACATGCGCGTCATCGGTAATGGTGCTAGTGTCCTAACAGACAGAGTTTCATAATGGCTAAATAATCATACGTATGAATATGCAATGCGATAAGTGCAATCATGAATATAACAGTAAATGTGTAGTAAACGCACAACTAGAGAATATATATACTAATTACTAGTTATACAGCTTGTTGGATGAAAAGTAAGCATGATCCGTTAGTTTTGAAAATGAGTATGACTCGAGCCTAAACTAAGATCTACCTAACTAAATAAGAAACTAACTAAGGACACTTGTCGATAGGTAAGAAGAATCCTCCTAAAGTCTGAGTCGATATCTCTAGTAGTTGGCGATCCAGCCTCAATAGCGTCACGTACATAGTACGACTTCCTCGAGTGAAGAGTGCGGATCAATCATCACATTTATGCCTCATACGGTAAGATCCGCCGTACGGCATCCCAAAATTAGGGTATGGGTCAATTATTACCTATGTACATTATCACCTATTATCGTTTGTGTATACATATCTATTTTCTCATTTCCCAACGATCCGCTAATATCATAGTACATCCCATGTCATACTCGATCGTATATCTTTAACTCACGGCATCACGTCCAATCATACTGGCTCCTTTCCAAATATCACATAACCTCCCCATATCATGTGTATATGTTATATGTGTGTGTGTGTGTGTGTGTGTGTGTGTGTGTGTGTGTGTGTGTGTGTGTGTATACCTATAGAACCCTACACCAAATCAAATGTATGTGTGTGCGTGTGTATCTACCTGAAACCTATGAATTCCCTCCAAGGCATTCATTCTCTAGTTAAGTCTTTCTAAATCGGTCTAGTCCAACCTAAAGTCTTTAATAGGATCCTACTCGCCATGAATCTAAGGTCACGTCCGACTTCCTAATGACAATAAGTAATATCCCTATTTTACGTTTGCGGGGGTGCTAAACGCCATCCACCCTACTTCCGCCGTAGATATGCATCTACTCACCTGGCCCTTGTCAGTCGAAGTCGATGACGCCATGCTCATCCTTGATGTTCAAAAACCACATGAGGGTGTCCTTACATCCACTTGCCTATTTCTCTTCATCATCTATCTACTCATCTCAATCAAGCTGTACCCTGGCTCCATCTTGTCCACCATCTTCATCCCTTTCTGATCCAAATCCCTCATTATTTTGACTTCCGCCAACTTCCCCAACAATGCATGTGCACCTGTTAAAAGAATCGAGTCAATTGGGTGATCATCGCCCAAAGCCACTAAGGCTTCTCGTGCAAGCTTACCAAGCCTGATATCTCCATGCACTCTACAAGCCGCAAGCAATGATCGCCATGCCGTAGCATCCCTTTCCAAAGGCACTCTTCTTATAAGCTCATGTGCTTCATCCAACAGCCCTAACCTCCCCAATAGATCAACTATGCATTCATCATGCTTCATATTCAGGTTCGTCCCATATTCTACCACAATCTTTTTGTAGACATTCTTTGCTTTATTCACCATTCCCCCATAACTACACGCATCCAAGACCCCCAAGAATGTTACGCCATTTGGCCTCACACCTTCCCCCTCTATTTCTCCATACATTCGAAGAGCTTCTGTAGCTCGGCCATAGATCCCAAACCCCTAGATCATGGCAATCCAAGCATCACATATCTGCTCCTCATATGGTTAAAAACCTCGACAAGGTTCTTATCCACAGTCAGTTTGTTCAGATTAACGGTTTATGTTTTATCGCAGCAAAGAACATCCATGCTGGTCATTTCTTCAATAGCAGTCATCCTCTTCGTTATAGCTCCCTGCTGAGACAACCGATGAGATCCGATTGCCATCGTAACAGACAAAACATTGGGCATGGCTATGGGAATTCCTCCAATGAGAAGAACCAAAAGATTGTCAATTCCAGGGTGATAGGCTTGGTGTTGGATTAGATACATGACTATAACCTCTAGAAACATCCCAACAGCAATCGAACAGATACAAAAGTTCCCAATAGCCAACAATACAGTATTCCTCTTCTAGACCAACACTGAGATCTAAGCACAGCAATTGCGGCATATGCTAAGAAAACATGAAGTATACCTGCAGGAAGACAGCATCGCCGGCAGCAGCTGAGACGCCAGCCCCGCGTCGTTCGACTTGAGCACCTAGTTCCCGACGGCGACGACTGAGATCTTCAATGTGGGGACGAAGGGCGCGACGTTTGCGGCAACCCACTGGAACTCGGTCGAGGCGGGAAACGCTGCGAGATTCGAGATGTCGTAGTGGGTGGCGCCGAGGACAATTGGTAGCTTGTTGAGGAGAAAAAGAAGGCGAGAGCTACGATGATTAGGAGTAGGCGACGAGATCGGAGACGGTGGAAGGGCATCTCGATCGGAAGCAGCAGGTGGCGATGAGCAAGGCGAAGTGGGTGGAGACGCGGGAGAGGCACGCCCATTCATGAGGATCCGCCTCCTTCTTGGCCACGACGATGAAGACGACGTCATCGGAGAAGAACGGGGGAAGCACGCTTGGCTCAGGGGAGGAGATGCCGCACACGCCATTAATAGGGTTAGGGTTTGAATTTAGGGGGAGAGACGGAGGAGAAGTCGGCGGCGGCGGCGGGGTTGCGTGTCGCGAGATCGCCGATCTAGGGCTCTCTCTCTCGCGCGCGAAGATGAGATGGGGAAACCCCCTTTTTTTCTTGTTGGAATTTTCCAGAGTGGGGGAGGAAAGAAATGGGGTAACCCAGGAATAATTAAGGGGGAAACAAGGGAACTAGGGAAAAATGGTGATAGCTCCAACCATACCATATAAACACACACACACATTGGTTTAAATATATATATATATATATATATATATATATGTATGTATGTATGTATGTATGTATGTATATACACATACGTGCTACAACAATACTAATTTGTGACAAACTCCTCAAGCATAAATATTTTTAGGCCAATCGCTGAAGATATCTTTTTTTTGTTTTACACAAGGTCATTATTTTATTATTTTAAATTCTCAAAGAAAGAAAAAAAAATATTTTATTTTTTGGAATGTTACAGTTTGCCGCATCCGCAGGGGTCTTGGGTGGGGTATTGGCTATTCACCGCGACCGTGTAATCTGCTTTTCGTTACAGGCTCGTACGAATTGCGGGTTCCTAGTATATCCAATGTGTTCATCTGTGATCTGAAATGGCTATCATTGCAATATATCTATATATGATATTACTTAGGCGTTGCTTATGTTTTACAGCCGTGCTAGCCCAGCCCCCGCTCTGTCGTTAGTTAAGTAACCTAACGGGTAATGACGGGGCCCCGTGGCGAATGCGAATGGCATAAGCGTACGTCATATTTTGGTTGTTTTCTGCAATGGTAGGATTAAATGATGGGACACATTAAAAGAACTAATGCAAGAATATCACGCATTAAAAAAACTAATGCAAGAAAATAAACCAAGTTAAAGTCGTTGGAACACTTTCGAAAAACCACTCGGTTCTTTTCAAAACCAACTTTTAAATACGGAGCTTGAGCCACTCCTTTTAAAAGCTATCTCGTTCTATCGATTATATCAAGTTCACTACGTTCACGGTTTAGCCAAAACCATTCGTATCCCTCCATCATTTCAGTTAAATATTCGGTAGTATTCAAGCTATGTATTTTGACCTCACGCCAAGGCATAGTGATTGGTAGCTGCCGGATACTTATCTGTTGCATAGATAGAATGCGTTGGTCTGGGACAGCAGTACTGCCATTTTGGCCTACGTCAAGGGTAGGTACGGGTGGGTTCAAATTAACCTGGATAATGATGGGAAGAACGTGACATATGATTTATGACATTTTGACCTCACGCCAAGGTCATAAGAGCATGGGGCAAAAATCAACATCGGGAGTTTCATAAGTACTGAAACTTGTTAGAGTTGCATACCATTTGGAGTGTGATGATTCTGGTAGGATTCCTTCAGTTTCGTCACGCGATGATATTTGGATTCCGATCCTACTGTGAGTATATGCTACTCCTCGGGAAATTTCCCACTTAACGATCAATGCTATAAACCAAGTAGGTGTCTAGAAAGGTGTTAGCGGGGCTATGCCCCCAGGGAAAAGAGGTTATTTAATTAAGGAACTTCGCGAAAGCGTTGGAAAACCTCCCTCGAAGTACCAACACTGGCCTGGCTGAACGGTTAAGCAAGTATTGTACGGTGAGATTGATCCTGACTAATTCTTCCTTTTTGGTTTGAGGAGGGATTCGAGAAACAGTGGGAGCCATCCTGTTTAGACAAATTAAAAACCATTCTAAACTTGCAAGAGCATCATGCTGAGTGTTTCTTCTCTCTCTCCTAATTGCAGCGACCAATCGACATGACTGGACTTAAGTTACTTCTAGATAAAAACATACTGACTGGGCCAAACTACAAAGATTGGCTCAGGAATGTCAAGATGGCAATCACTTACGATAAGCTGGGATATCTTCTTACCACCAAAGCTCCCCCTGTCCCAGGTCCCAAAACCAGCGTCGCGGATAAGGAAATCCGTAAGACCTAGGAATTAGACTGCGCGAAGGCCAAGTGCCTCGTGCTTGCCTCTATGGACAATGAACATCAGAGGAGGCACGAGAATATGGACCTCGAATCCATATTTCTCCATACAAAAGAACTGTATGGAGAGCAGTCTCGTATCGCAAGATACGAAGTGTCGAAGAAGTTATTTTCGGCAAGGTTGGCCGTCGGATCATCGGTAGCGGAACACGTACTTAAGATGATTGGCTACATAGAAGAGCTCGCGGACCTTAGGACCATGTTGGAGAATGAGCTCTATACGGACTTGATTCTCCAGTCCCTTCCTTCCACTTACGCCCAGTTTATACTGAACTTCAACTTACAAGAAAAGGAAGTTGAACTTTCAGAACTCCTCAACATGCTGAGGAGCGCAGAGGGCACCCTACAGAAAGGTAGGGAAACATCCACTTTGTTTATAGGAGGATCTTCCTCTTCTAGGTCCAAGACGAAAGCCAAGGGAAAGAAGAAGAAAGCCCCCGCCAAACCAAGGGGCGGTGTTAGTAATGTGGATACGAAGGGAAAGGCAAAAGCAACAAAGAAAGTAGGAAAGCTTGTGGATAAGGAAGAATGCTTCTATTGTCATAAGAAAGGACACTGGAAGAATGATTGCAGGGCTTGGAAAGCCAGGACACAGGAATTGAAGCAGGTTGTGGCTTCAGCTTCAGGTGTGTATGTTATTGAAAAATGTCTTTCAATAAACTCTAATTCCTGGGTATTGGATACCGGATCGGGATCTCATATCTGTAATTCTTTGTAGGCATTGAGAAACCGTAGGGTTTTGAAGGCAGGTGACATGACCCTCAAAGTTGCAAACGGAGCTAGCATGGATACTAAGGCCGTGGGGGACTATCACCTGGGTTGTCAGATGGACATGTTTTGGTTTTGCGTAATTGCTATTTTGTACCCAACGCAACTTGTAATATCATTTCTGTATCTTTGACTTCTAAAGAAGGTTATGAATTTGCGTTTGTAAGTAATGTTGTAAACATTCACCTTAATCAAGTTCTGATTGGGTCAGGTACATTAAGCAATGGTATATACGTTTTAAACCATCCGCAGATTTTCAATGTCCAGAATACACACAAAAGAAAGTCTCCGGAAATAAATCAGACTTTCTTGTGGCATTGTAGACATGGTCACATCAATGAGAGAAGGTTGACGAAGTTACATACAGAAGGATATCTGAATGCGTTCGAATATCAATCGTATGCCACTTGTCAATCCTATCTCAAAGGAAGATGACAAAGACTCCGTTCACTGGACACAGAGTAAGGGCGAGCGAGCTCTTGGGACTCGTACACAGCGACGTGTGTGGTCCAATGTCTACACATGCGCGAAGCGGTTATTCTTACTTCATTACTTTTACGGATGACTTTTCAAGGTACGGTTATGTCTTCTTAATGAAACATAAGTCCGAAGCCTTTGGAAAATTCCAGGAATATAAGAATGAAGTAGAAAAACAAACCGGTAAAAGTATCAAGATCCTAAGATCGGATCGAGGTGGTGAATACTTGAGTGCCGAGTTCCTGGACTAGTTAAAAGAGAACGGAATTCTCTCTCAGCTTACTCCTCCATACACTCCGCAACATAACGGTGTATCGGAGAGACGGAACCGAACCCTATTGGATATGGTACGGTCCATGATGAGTAACGCTGAGTTACCGTGATCATTCTGGGGGTATGCACTAGAATCAGCGGCATACCTTTTGAACCGAGTTCCCACTAAGACTGTGCCTACCACACCATATGAGTTATGGAGTGGGAAGAAACCCTATCTTCAATATCTGAAGATCTGGGGATGTCCAGCTTTTGTCAAAAAGCAGCATGCGGACAAACTCGAGGCACGCTCAGTACTGTGCAAGTTTGTGGGATACCCAAAGAACACCAGGGGGTATCTCTTCTACCATGCAGAGGAACAAAAAGTCCTTATTTCTCGTAATGCCCGCTTTCTAGAACACCAGTTCTTGGAAAAGGAAATTAGTGGGAGCGCAGTAGAACTGGAAGAAATTCCAGAACCACAGACTATTACTGAAAGCTTAGTGGAACCAGAGGGTTCAAAAGAACAGGACATTCCTACACCGCTCCGCAGGAGTAGTAGGCAGTCTCATCCGCCCGAAAGATACAGCGGTTTTCTCATAGACGGGGATAGAGAGGATTGCATCATAGATTATGATGAGCCTACTAGCTTCCAGCAGGCCGTTCAGAGCGTTGTCTCGGTAAAATGTCTGGATGCAATGCAGACCGAAATGGAGTCCATGTACACCAACAAGGTATGGACGTTGGACATTGCTCCAGACGGGGTAAAACTCGTAGGATGCAAGTGGATCTTCAAAAGGAAGATTGGTGTAGATGGACAGGTTGAGACCTATAAAACTAGACTGGTAGCAAAGGGTTTTCGTCAAAGACCTGGTTTGGACTATGACGAGACTTTTTCTCCAGTAGCTATGCTGAAATCCATTCGGATCCTTCTTGCCATTGCTGCCTTCCACGATTATGAGATCTGGCAGATGGACGTAAAGACCGCTTTTCTAAATGGAAATTTAGAGGAGTGTGTCTATATGGACCAACCAGAGGGTTTCATTCAGAGTGGGAGCAGCGGAAAGGTGTGCAAGTTGCTTAAGTTCATCTATGGACTAAAGCAGGCATCGCGGAGTTGGAACATCTGTTTTGATGAGACGGTCAAGGAATTTGGCTTTATCAAAAATCCAGATGAACCATGCATCTATAGAAGATTTGTAGCGAGAACTGTAGTATTCCTCGTTTTATACGTGGATGACATTCTCTTAATAGGAAATGACATTCCTATGCTACAATCTGTCAAGGGGTTCTTGTCACATAGGTTCTCCATGAAAGACCTGGGTGATGCCTCATACGTCCTGTGGATCCGGATCCATCGTAATAGATCCAAGAGGATATTAGGACTTTCACAGTCCAGGTACATCGACACCATACTGAAAAGATTCAGTATGGAAGATTCCAAGCGCGGTAACCTACCGGCTTGTCACGGGATCACCCTCTCTAAAGAGATGTCTCCCAAGACTGATTTGGAGAGGGATCGCATGTCTATTATACCCTACGCTTCTGCGGTAGGCTCTATAATGTATGCGATGTTATGTACCAGACCAGATGTAGCTTATGCACTGAGTGTAGTAAGCCGGTATCAGTCAAACCCTGGGGAGAAACACTGGATAGCGGTAAAGAACATTCTCAAGTACGTGAGAAGGACTAAGGAGATGTTCTTGGTGTATGGCGGAAAAGACCTCCAGATCGAGGCCTTTGCTGACTCCAGCTTCCAGAGTGACAAGGATGATTCCAAGTCCATGTCGGGTTTTGTCTTTACCCTCAATGGAGGGGCGGTGTGTTGGAAGAGTTCCAAACAGGAAACCGTTGCAGACTCGACGATGGAAGCGGAATACATCGCTGCATCTGATGCCGCAAAAGAAGCTGTCTGGATAAGGAAGTTCTTGAAAGAACTTCAGGTGGTTCCGTCCATTGTTGATCCAATACCTCTATATTGCGACAACAACGGGGCTATAGCTTTAGCGAAGGAACCCAGGTCCCATCAGAGATCTAGACACATCTTGAGGCAGTATCACCTGATCAGGGAGATCGTGGATCGCCAGGAGATCGAGGTTCGGAGGGTTGCATCAGAAGATAACACTGCAGATCCATTCACCAAGGCCTTGCCCCAGACTCAGTTCGAGCGGCTGATCGAGATGATAGGTCTTCGATACGCCAATACATGGCCTTAGTGCAAGTGGGAGATTGTTAGTGTATATGCCCTAGAGGCCATTACTGTATCATACTAGTTTGTATATTACTTAATGGAAGCTTGGGATATTCACCTTGTATATACAATCTTGCTCAAAATAGTAGTATGCTACTTGGTTTGTTTCTACTTCAATGTGTACATGTGTTTATTTTATTACATCACCTATACGCATTAGTGGAGCCCTTAGGATCTTTGCTTGACTACCAGCGTTGTGATGGAAGTCACACTAGTAGGGCTGGGTAATCTATAAGCACATCCTTATGCTGGTCCCTAGTCGCAGGACTATCGAGACAGGGCATCGATACTCCAGAGTAGACTAGCGCATGCGCTTCTCATCCCAGTGTGGGAGACGGTCCGTCCCACAGCCGTCAGTACGTCGTACTGGAGATAGTATGCGGGTGCTCGTTGGGTTACGAGTACACTGGACAGGAATCGTCGGGAACTGACCGGTTGGTATTATACCTATCGTCAGTTATCAGTTCCCAGGCGACATGAGTACAGCATAATCCGCTGACTTGACACTGTCACTTCGCCTCGAGTGTGTTCCCACTGTACTTTGATTACTACCCTACCACGGCTCAAAGGAGTCGTGCAAACAGGTAGTAGTTGGGTGCAGTCCTGAAGCGCTTGGAGGCAGTGACGGTTAAACAGGATTCGTCTCTCCCGGTATTGGGGGTTGACATCGCGCTGTGTCTAGGAGAGCCATTACACGAGTAGTCCCTGGCCAGGGCAAGCGAGATATACTGGTAGGCTTCCAGTGTTATCTCAGGGTGTATTGGGGTTCACTTCGACACGACTTGTACCGCTATTAGGGGACTGACGTTTATCGGCCCCTAGGCCCGCCATGCGATGTATCAGACGAACAGACCGGACTGTACGGAGATTGTCACAGTCAGACTCGGTAGGAGTTCAGATGGGTTTCACCTCTTCAGTCTTCTTGTCGGCATCTACCTGGGGTCCGTTACGCACAGCTAGTGCCGCTTGCGGTCTGTGGTTAAACCCACTGCCAGCGTAGTGTCGAGTCTTTAGAGTCCCACACAGAAAGCTATTCGCCTTTAGGCAAAAGAGTAGAGGTCGCATAGTTTTGCGACAGGCCGCATGGTTTTGCGACAGGGTCCGGTCACATCCGTGCACTTGTGCACGTACAGTGTCCGGACAGTTAACACTAGCAGGCTTTGATTTAAGCCGGATCCTAGTGTACGTTTTGGGATTGATTTTATCTCGTTTGTATTCGTGTTCCTCGGAACGCGGATGCGGGTGTGTATGCACAGTTGACAGAGAGACAGAGGCAGAGTATTCTCATTGGGGTTGTTGACTGTTGACTGTTGACAGTTGACTGTTGACCATTGACTTTTGCTTAACCCTAATGAGAATAAGATATATGATTAACATTAATATTAATTAAGTACTGTAGTGACATGGTTGTTGAGGGGTTGACTTTGTTGACTTGTTGACTTTGTGGACCGGTTGACTAGGTTGGACTAGTTGACCATCATCATGACAATGGCTATCATTCCATGGCAAAGACTTTTTCTTGCTTGTTTATTTATGCAAAATGAGTGCATGAAATGATATAGCCATTTTGACTTAAACCATTTTACACAATACTTGATTACTATTTTTGTGATGATGACTTTTGGATTATGAGAGGTGAGAATGAGATGAGTATGGTTCATTCTATCATTTGCTTTCTCTCTCTTGAGCTCTCTCATTCTCAAGCTCTCCCTCTTCCTCTTGCTCTCTCTACCTCAAGGCAAACCATTCTCATGTGTTGAGACTCATTGCCTTAGAGATAAAAAGACACCAAAACATTCCTCTACTCATTCTAGTTCATAAGGCCTAGCAAGCCAAGTGATCTAGTTTCTTCAAAGTTCGAAGAAGAAGCCAAAGGTAGAAGCTTTCGGGTGGATCCATCTTCGGCGCAAGGAGACGACGAGGTGAGGCCGATCCGTACACCGGAAAGAGTCAAAGACGAAGGAGTTCAAGAAAGGTATATCCCCCTAACCGAGTAGGTAAACTCTTGTTAGGTTGTTAGTTAGTAGTTTAACAAAGATCCGGTTTTTGAGTCCATATTACCGCCTCTTGAAAATTGTTTTTCACCAAATTCCGCATGCCCGAAAGTACCGGGAGAGGTAGCATGGTCTTACAAGAGATACTTCAGTTTCTTTATGACAGTGGGAGCGAGGATTGCATCATGAGATGATGACCCAACTTGTTTGGAGCTGGCCATCAAGAGTGGGACTCTGTAAGATTGGCTGGATGCTTATCGATCTGAGATGGAATCCTTATACACCAACGAAGTATGGACTTTGGTTGCTTTATCTGAAGGGTTAAATCCCCATCAGGAGCAAGTATATCTTGAGAAGATTACTAGGTATACATCGAAAAGTTGAGACTTTCAAAGCTATGCTTAAGTCCATCCAGATCCTACTTGCTACAGCTACATACCATGACTATGATATCTGGTGGTTGGGTGTCATGACTGCTTTTCTAAATGATGTTTTAGAAAATAGCGTCTATAAGTACACAGCCAGAGGGCTTCGTAGACAGTGGGAGCAGCAGAAACGTGTGCAAGATGTTTTATGATGATAAAGCAGGCATCGCGGAGTTGGAACATCTGTTTTGATGTGGTAGTCAAAGAGTTTGACTTCATCAAAATGGTAGAAGAACCTTGTATATACAAAAAGGTAGTATGGAGTATGGTGGTGATCCTCGTAGAGTACGTGGATGACATACTCTTGATAGGGAAGGAGTTTCCTATGCTACGATCGGTCAATCTCCGCTTATCACAAAGGTTCTCATTATAGGATCAAAATGATACCTCCTAAATCCTGGGTTTTTGGATCTATGAGATAGATCTAATTGAATGTTAGTATACTCACTAGTTGTAGTGAGATGATATCAATCGATTCTGGGGAGAATCACTAGAAAGGTTTCAGGGTGATAAGGACGACTGAATGTCAGTCGCAGGCATTGTCTTTACCCTCAGTGGAGGGACGGTATATTGGAAGAGTTCTAAGCTAGATACCGTGACATACTAGACGATTAAAGGCAAGATACATCGTTACCAAAGATGCTACCAAAGAGGCAGTCTGGATATATAAGTTCATGAGATGAACTTCGTTCCTACCATTGTGTGACAATGGAGTTGTGGCTTTTGCCAAGGAACCCCCGTCCCATCTGATATCCAGATATAATTCTTAGGCAGTATCACCTGATCATGGAGATAGTTGATCTCCAGGGAGATCGAGGTTAGGAGAGTATACACAGAGGACAACAGCGCGGATCCACTCACAAAGGCCTTTTTCCCAGTAGAGACTTTTATGGGATGGTTGAGTATGAGATACTTCAACCACAGCTAATTGTTGGGTATGTGATATAACAACAGATGGCCCTAGTGCAAGTGAGAGATTTTTAGTTATATGTATGCCCTAGACGGCATTACTGTACATACGATGTATATAGTAATGGATGCTTGGACATATATAGGGAGGACTTTCTTGCTCGACATGATAGTATGTTATCTGCTTGTACTTTATCTTAACATGTACTCTGATTGTCTCTATGTTATATGTTGATAAAGCCCTTAGGATATGTACTCGACTACTGGGACTATGATGAGATCAAACTAGTGGGGCCACGGTAGTCGACGAGTACATCCTATAACTGTTCCTAGTCGAGGGTTTATCGAGACAGGGCATCGATGCACTAGAGTAGACTAGCGTATACGCATCTTGACCCATATGATGGGCGATGGATGATCCCATATCCATCGGTGTTTGACAACAAGGATGGTGTACGGGTGCTCAGTGGAGACTGGGTACACTGGACGGACTCGCCGAGAACTCCCAGATGGTATTATACCTTACGTCAGATGGCAGTTCTCCGGTGACACTGGTACAGAGTAGTCTGTTGACCCGAGATCGTCATAAAGTCTTGTGTGATTCCCACTGTGCTTTGATTTCCATCATACCACGTCCAAGAGAGCGTGCAAAAAGGTGGCTTTTGGGTACAGTCCCGAATCACATGGAGGCAATGAGCGATAGGAGGGGATTCGTCTCTCCCGGTATAGGGAGTTGATGTTGTGCTGTGTTTGATTGGCTATAACCGAAAATCCCTGGCCAGGGTTGCTGAGATTTACTGGTAAGTGTTATCAGTAGTTTCTCGAACTGCTATAGACCTCATATCGACACGACTTATCGAGCTACTGGGGTCTGCCGTTTACCACCTCTAGGCGAGATATGCTACATATCAGACGACGAGACCGGACTGTACGGGAGTGTTACTGATTGGATTCACAGGAGAATGTACAGGCTTGCTTGTTGATCTTCTGATCGCTCAATATCCGGGTGGCCGTTACGTTTAGCAGACCGCTTGCGACTTGTGGGTGTTTGATATGATCATCACCTACTGCCGGCGTATTGACGAGTCTTTAGAGTCCTACACAGGAGTTTCCTGGCTCAAGCGAAACGGAGTAGGAGCACATATGTGATATGTGCGGGACCGAGATTAATACGATATGAGATACCGTATTCTATTCTCGCGATTCGTGACATTGATCGGTTATATGCGATATAGCCGGGTTATCGGATCAATTGTTGATTCGATAAGTTGTTACACATGATATTTGTCGGTTATAGCCGGGTTATTAAATCAAGAGTTGATTTAATAATTTAATGAATAATTATATATTTGATATATTACATTACATTAACTAGTATTTGCTCACTTATGATTTATTTTCTCACTAGATTGTGCACATTGTTTATATGTGATATATGCAAGTGTACATGTTTGTATCATGCTTGATGATACATACAAGATGGGTGTATGAGACTTATATCAAGTTTAGGTTAAATTAGGGTTTACTTATTTTCTTAAGAATAACAAAAGAGAGGAGACTTTAGTCAATGTTATCAAGCTTGTAGAAGCTTGTATGGAACATTGACAAAGTCAACTCTTTTGTCATTCCTTCGGATATTAGTTAACCCAACCCTTAACCTCATACTTTGGTTAATTCTCTACATGAGTTAAGCATGAGGGCTTAACTCAACCATGGTGTAATATTTCAAAGGATAAGTATTCATTTGGATGAATTATTCACTTCTTCTTCTTCCTTCAACAAAAGCTTTCTAGCTTCAATGGAGCTTGAGAAAAAGTGTGAGAAAATCAATTCTAAAGTGAGCCCACCACCTGCTTCTTCATCCTCTACCACTTGCCATGTAGTAGAGTGTGTTCTCTTCACAAAGTTCATGACCTAGTGAAGGAATAGCTTGAGTTAGTGTCTCCCCGACATAGATCATCTTCGGCCTCGAAGTCATCGAAGCAAGCACGCTCGTTCTTCTTGTGGAGCTTCTCTAGTGTCCGGAGTACACGATCGCAGTGAAGGGGACATCTACACGGAGCTATTGAAGTGAAGGACCGGATCTATAAAGGTTGTAATCCCTCTCACTTAGTGTTAAAATGTTTAACATACTTGTTTTCGCATAAAATCTAGTTTAAAGATCCGGCTTTGGGTTGTTCGGCACGGCTAAAATTTTAATCGGGCATGGTTGATGCCTCGTAGACCCTTGTGCGCGTGCCTAGCAACCCTACAATGGCGATCATATACGTGGGAGCTGGGGTCTATAAGCACATCCTTAAAAGGTCCCTAATCGTGGGAGTTTTCTAGACAGGGCATCGACACTCCAGAGTAGACTAGTGTGTACAGTCGAGACCCCGACGAGGGGCGGTGGCCGGTCTTACAAGCCACTGGTGTCAGTTGGTTCACCTAAGATGTATACAGGTGCTCATTGGGTTATGAGTACACCGGACAGGACTCGACGGGAACATGCTAGTTGGTTTTATACCTGAGGCAGATAGCAGTTCCCTGGTGACATGAGTTCTGGTTAGTTCATCGACCTGAGATCGTTATTTGTCTCGTGTGAGTTCCTACTGTACTTTGATTACTACCCTACCACGGCTCAAAGGAGTCGTGCAAACTGGTTTTAGTTGGGTACAGTCCCGAGCCACATGGAGGCAGTGAGCGGATCTGCAGGGGTTCGTCTTTCCCGGTATTGGGGTCGCGCTGTGTCTAGGAGAGCCATTATATGAAGCCTTGGCCAAGGCAGGAGATTTACTGGTAGGTATTCCAGTAGTATCTCAGGGTGTTCTGGGCTACACTCCGACACGACTTGTACCTCTTTTGGGGGTCTGACTTTTACCAACCCCTTAGGCCCGCCATGCAATGCTCATAGATGAACGGAACGGACTGTACGGATATTGTCACCGACAGGCTCAGTAGGGTTTCAGGATAAGTTCGCTCATCGATGTCCCTTTTGTTCAATACTTGGTAGCCCGTTATGTACGGCTAATACCTCTGACGTGCTAGTGGTTAAATCCATAGCCAATGTGTTGACGAGTCTTTAGAGTCCCCCACAGACAATTTCTCAAGTTTCGGGCGAAACGCTGTAGAGGCCGTATGGATATATGGCAGGGTTCGATCATATACGTGCAGTATTGCATGGATCATGATCGGACGGATAATACTAGCGGGCTTTGGATTAAGCCGGATCCTAGTATTTTACAGTGTAGATTTTGTCTCGTTGCATTTGTATTCGGTCGGAATACAAATGCGGGTATGTATATACAGTCGCGGGGTTTTCCTGTAATTTATTACTGGATCACTTTTTGAAGTTGCCAGTTTGTATTCCGTTTCGGCCATTTTCCTTTCTTCCTTTCTTTGGCTGAAAATTGATGGGAGGGGCTTATTTGTAAAAGTGGCTTTTACAAAATGGGGGTGACTTTTTGTGGCACATGGTTGCTTCATGATGGTTAATCATTACTTGCTTTTTGAGATGGGATTGATTTGGATGATGGATGTGAGGCTTGCTTTTTGACTTATGGTCACCATTTCTTTGCTCCTACACTTACCTCCCTTCATGATACTCCACCTCTCATTCTTTTTGGTCGGCCACTCATTTTGGGAGTGGATTCTTTTTGGTTGTGGGAAATGATTGATCTCATTTGATACACACAAAATTCCTTAGCCCATCTCAAAAGTTCATATCTCATTCCTCCACCTCCACATCCAAATGGCAACTTCATAACCCCTCGAGACATAGTTATCTACACTCAGTCTACAGCAATCTTAGACACGTCGGCTTGCCAACTTCGTGTCCGAGTTGCCTTGGTTCAGAGGTGGGAGCCCGTAAAAAGACTCGGTGATGTGGTGCCCTTTCCGACGAGGAGATCGAGACCAGAGATTCCGCGAGGAGATCGGGATGGTGGCCAAAGACCGAAGGACACGGATCGCTCGGTATAGCCTCTCTACCCTTTCTCTAGTTAGCTAGTAGTAGGTTAATGGTCCGATCCGGGTTTATAGTCCGCGGTAGCGCCGGTTTCTAGTTAAAGAAAAGTTTTTGTTTCCGCATTTTGGCCTCGGAAAGACGGCCGGGGCGCTACCGTAGACTTACAGATATAATATTATTTTTTTTGGCACATCCGGGTTGAGTTTGTAGCCACCGTTGTATTATTTCATTTACAGTTTTTTGCACCTAGGATAGACTCAAGGTGGGGTGCACAAACTACCGGATTCCTGAAGTGCTGAGTGCCCTACTCATTTTATTGAGGGATGTTGCTTCCCTTCGGGAATTTGGCGGGTAGTTTGCCTCACTCGTAGGGGTCTAGGGTAGGGTTTAGGCAATTCATCACGACCGTGGAATCCGTGTTTCGTTATAGGCTAAAACGAAACACGAAAATCCTAGTATATCCAATATATTCATCTGTGAGTCGAATCGCTAAATATATATATATATAATAAATGTTGCATTTGTTTTGCACCCGCGCTAGTCCAGCCCCCGCACTACTGTTAGTTAAGTAACCTAACGGTGTATGACGGGGCCCCATGGCAAATGCGGATGGCATATGCGTACGTTCTATTTTCGTTTCTTTTCTGCAATGATAAGGTTAATTGATGGGACTACATTAATTTTGATTAATGCAAAGGAAATAAACCTAAAATCTCATGTCGTTGGAACAATTACAAAACCACTCGGTTTTCTTCAAAAAGCATTTTTAAAAGTGGAGCTTAAACCACTCCTTTTCAAAAGCTATCCGGTTCTTTCGACTATATCAAGTTCATTACGTTAACGGTTTTCGCCAAAAACCAGCTATAGACTTTCATCATTTTAGATGGGTATCTACTAGTATTCATGCTATATGTTTTGACCTTCGCCAAGGCATAGTGTTTGGTAGCTAATGGGTGCTTATCTATAGCATAGATAGATGCATTAGTCTATGACAGGAGTACAGCTGTTTTTGCTTTTGTCAAGGGCTTGTACGAATGGGTCAAGATTAATCTGGATAATGACGGATTGAACTTGACCTGCGACTTATGATGTTTTTACCTTTGTCAAGGTTATATGTGCTCGAGGCAAAAATCACATCGAGAGTTTCAAACATAAAGGAAACTTGCTAGTGTTGCATACCTTCTGTAGTGTGGTGTTTTTGTTAGGCTTCCTTCAAAATCATCACACAATGATAGTTGGGTCTTGATCCTACTGTGAGTATCCGCTACACTTCGGGAGATTTTTTCTCTTAACAATCAATGTTATAGACCAAGTAGGTGCCTAAAACGGTGTTAGCAGGGCTACACCTCCAGGAAAAAGAGCTTATGTAATTACGGAACTTCGCAAAAGCGTTAGAAAACCTCCCTCGAAGTACCGACACTAGCCTGGCCGAAAGGTTAAGCATGTATTGTGACGTGCGATTAATCCTGACTAATTCTTGTTTTAGGGTTTGAAGAAAAATTCAAGGAAACGGTGGGAGCCATCCTGTTTAGATAAAGTAATAACCAATCTAAACTTGCAAAAGCATATGCTGAGTGTTTCTTTTCTCTCTCTGCTGATTGCAGCGACTATGACGGGACTTATGCTAATAATAGATAAAAATAAACTCGCTGGGCCAAACTATAAAGACTTGCTGAGGAATGTCCATATGGCCCTTACATATGATAAGGTCGCATACGTCCTCACCGCAAAAGCTCCCCCTATTCCCGGTATAGAATCCTCGGTCGCGGACATTGAGGTCCGTAAAACCCGGGATCTTGATTGCACAAAAGCCAAGTGCCTTGTGTTGGCATCTATGGATAATGAACATCAGAGGCGGCATGAGAAGATTGGCCTTGCTTCCATCTTCCTCCATACCAAAGAATTATATGGAGAGCAATCTTATATCGGAAAATATGAGACCTCGAAGAAATTGTTTCAAGCGAGGTTGGCTATCGGATCATCTATTTGGGACCACATCCTAAAGATGATTTCTCTCATAAAAGAGCTCGCGGACCTGGGAACTAAGTTGAAAAATGAGTTGTAATCGACTTGATCCTACAGTCCCTTCCCTCCACTTATGCCAAGTTCATGTTGAATTTCAATATGAATAGTACGAAAGTTTCACTTCCTGAGCTCCTCAACATGTTGACGATGGCAGAGGGCACCTTGAATAAAACCAAGGAAACTGTAACACCTTAGGTCGTGTTTAGGGGTTAATTATATTTTACTAGATAGTTTTTGGTAAAAAGTTTACAAAATTAAGTTTTTGATGTTTTATTCTAATTAATGAATATTTTATTAGGATTTTTCTAGGCGCAAACACACTTGTGCATGTAAACTAGGGTTTACAATTGGGGTTAAAACCATGATTAGCAACCATGAAGGGTTAACCTATTGTATTAAGTGTTTTGAGATTTAATTGGGTTTATTTATTTTTGTGTTGTTCTTTTCTTTTTTGAGAAATGATGTGGACCTTGTTGACTTGGTGAGAGAGAAAGAGTATGGGCTTCATGGTTGAGCCATGCTCATTAAATGAAGAAAGAGAGAGAGAGAGAGAGAGGGGTCTTTGACTTGTGCTCTCATTTCCCTCCTCATTCTCATTCTTACAACTTTCACACACACACACACTCAGCTGAGAGAGAGAGAGAGAGGCAGCAGCTGCAGAGGCAGCATCAGCAGTAGCAGCAGCAAGCAATAACAACAGCAGCAGCAGGCAGTAGCAGCAGCAGCAACACCAACAGCAGCCCCCAGCAGCTGCAGCAGCACTTCCCATCCTCTCCACCTCCTTTCTTCTTACACCTAGGGTCTTGCAAGGTATAGAATCCGAGCCCAACTTCGTGTTTGTTGAACGTATGCGTAGATTAGCTTCGGTTTGTGTAAAAGTGAGATTTTGTGCTTGAAATGGTGATTTGTGTGGACTTGTGGTTTAGTGCTGATAATATTGGTTAACCAAGCCTAATTAGGTGTTATTAAGGCCATGTAAACCTAGTTAAACCCCAGATTACACCAAAATACCATAGGGTTTCAAATTGTGCAAATTTAGTATTTTTAAGTGAACTTTTTGGATTTCTGTGATCTGCTATAGGCCCGGGTTGTTCAGGTTGAAATTGAGTTGACTAGAGCTTGTATACAAGACATAGACCACACCACCAGAGCCCGAGACCTCCACCCATTAGCGAGGCCGCCAATTTAATCTTTCTGGCCGCAATTTGCGGCCAGACAGGAGAATTTTTGGGTGATGTTTGGATGGGTAGGAGTCTGTTGATATTTCTAGGCCAGTGGTATGTATAGTTTTGTAAGTTGTTAGCCTGGGTAGAATCTGGGATGTTATATCGTATTTCTAGTACGTTTGGTTCGCGCGATACGCGCGATACGTGATAGGGTTCCATGATTCAGCGTATCGCGGCGTATCGGGGTTAGTTTTAGAGACGTGCACACGTTTAGCGTATCGTATACACGCGCGTTTAGTTCGCGACGCGAGCGTATCGTTTGACGTCGATATCACGTTTTGCGAGATGGTTGCTTATATATGGATTCTTATGTAATTCCAGGTTCGCAGACGGGTACGTCGGACGAAGCTAAGAAAGGGAAGCAGGTGGTCGGCTACGAGTAGTGCACGACCAGGTGAGTAGATTTAACATATACGGGGAAATCGCCCGTATGGCGTTAAGCATCAGGGGAGTTAGGATATTAGATTGTAGATGTTCATATGGACTGTAGTAGCATACATTATTGTTGCATATAGAAATGATAGCACAGAACACTGCACTGTCACTAACGGTTCAAGTCGCACGAGCACGAATGATATGCTACACTCACACCGTTAGTGATTGTCATGACACACACATTATAGGATTGCTATAAATCATATATCATACTGATTCTACCTTATTGATGTTGTCATGATTTGCCGCATCACATCATATGTTATATCCATATTTGGGCACATATGCATCATATACCCCTACTGGTACTACGTGCACACATATTGAGATGTTCATACCTGCGCACATGCACACTGTATATTCGTACCAGTGCACATATATATTGATATCTTCATACCTGCGTGCATGCACACTGTATATTCGTACCAGTGCACACATATATTGATATCTTCATACCTGCGCACATGCACACTGTATATTCGTACCAGTGCACACATATATTGATATCTTCATACCTGCGCACATGCACACTGTATATTCGTACCAGTTGTAGGGTTCCTAGGCATCCTAATGAAGTCTCACAAGGCATCAACCATGCCAATTTCAAAAATTATTGGTGCCGAGAAACCCTAACACGGATCGTTGACTAGATGTTTAGGCGAAATGAGAATCTAGTTAACTACTTAAAAAAAAGTTAGATGCTACAACCTTTGTAGATCCGGTTCCCCACTTCCTTAGCTCCACATGGGTGTGCTCTTGCTGTCCATCACGAATCCTAGACTCATTCGTCGGCTTCATCGGAAAAACGGGCGAGCAAGGTCGTCGGCTTCGTGTCAAAGACGATCTACGTCGAGGTTGCACAAGTTCAAGCTCCGACTTCACCAAGTTGTGAAACTTGTGAAGAAAACACCCAAAACCACTTGGCAAGAGGTAGAGGATGAAGAAATAGAAGGTGGGTTCACTTTAGATTTGTATTTCTCACTCTAGAAATGAAGTTGCCATTGATGGCATCAAGCTTTTCCTTTTTGAAGTGAAGAAGAAGATGAATCTAGAATTATGATAAGTCTTGTAAATATGAATAATAAAACAATACTTATCATAATGGGAACCATGGTTAGGTGTAGAGAATTGACCAAGGTTAAAAGAGTGGTTAGGGTTAAGCATGAAGACAAATTGGTCACTTGGGTCAAAGCTTCATGAAGCTTCACAAAGGTTCAAGAAAGAAAGCAACCATTTTGTATTCATATGCCATTCTTTTTCTAAAATAAATAAATGAAAAGAATGGATAATAAAAACCCTAATTACTTACTTAACCTAGGTTTAATCCTTTACACTTAACCAAATGAGTATGCATCATCAAACATGATACAAATATGTGCACAAAAGCATATCACATATACAATGTGCAAATCAAGTGAGAAAATCCGTTTAAAGTGAACCTATACTAGATAATACAAAGTAATATATCAAATATATAATTATACATTAAATCATTAAATCAACACTTGATTCAATGATCCGGTCATGTCGCACATAACCGACTAGTATTCAATGCATCGATTTATCGAATCAATGATTCGATAACTAGGCCATATGTCATACAACCAATCGAAACATTAATCGCGAGAATCAAATACGGTATCATATACACGCATCATTCTCGGTCCCGCACATATCTCATATGCGCTCCTATTTCGTTTCGCTTGAGCCAGGAAACCTCTGTGTAGGACTCTAAAGACTCGTCAATACGCCGGTAGCAGATGATGATCATATCAAGCACCCACAAGCCGCAAGCGGTCTGCTAAACGTAACGGCCACCCGGGTATTGAGTGATCAGAAGATCGACGAGCTAGCCCGCTCACACTCCTGCGAATCCGACCAGTAACACTTAACCGTACAGTCCGGTCTCTTCGTCTGATATGTCGCATATCAAGTCTAGGGGTGGTAAACGTCAGACCCCAATAACCCGATAAGTCGTGCCGATGTGAGGTTCGCAACGGGTCGAGAAACTACTGGTAACACTTACCAGCAAATCTCTGATCAGCCCAGGCCAGGGACTTCCCTGCTACGGCCAATCGAGCACAGCGCAACATCAACTCCCAATACCGGGAGAGACGAAACCCCTCC
Organism: Agapanthus africanus; assembly: GCA_030015575.1. Lineage (NCBI taxonomy): Eukaryota > Viridiplantae > Streptophyta > Magnoliopsida > Asparagales > Amaryllidaceae > Agapanthus > Agapanthus africanus. The sequence goes on from CM057338.1 coordinate 748,825,586, forward strand.
TATCGCTCATTGCCTCCATGTGACTCGGGACTGTACCCAAAGACCACCGTTTTGCACGCCCTCATGGACGTGGTAAGGTGGAGATCAAAGCACAGTTGGAATCACACAAGACTCTATGATGATCTCGGGTCTACAGACTAACCTGTACAAGTGTCACCTGAGAACTGCCATCTGACGTGAGGTATAATACCATCTGGGAGTTCTCGGCGAGTCCGTCCAGTGTACCCAGTCTCCACTGAGCACCCGTATACCATCTCTGATGTCAAACACCAATGGATATGGGATCATCCATCTCCCATCACATGGGTCGAGAAGCGTATATGCTAGTCTACATTGGTATATCGATGCCCCGTCTCGATACACCCACGACTAGGGACCTTGAAGGATGTACTTATGGACTACCATGTCCCCACTAGTATGATCTGCATCATAGTCCAGGTAGTCAAGTATACATCCTAAGGGCTTTACCAACATGTAACTATAAGACAGTATAAAGAGACTAGTATACATGTTAAGATAAAGAGCAACCAGATAGCATACTATCATATCGAGCAAGAAAGTCATCTCTATATATGTCCAAGCATCCAATATAATATACATCATCTGTACAATACTGGCCTCTAGGGCATACATACAACTAACACCAGTGCACACATATATTGATATCTTCATACCTGCGCACATGCACACTGTATATTCATACCAGTGCACACATATATTGATATCTTCATACTTGCTTAGATTACGCATTGAGATATGTTATTTCCATGTTAATTCTGGATTTGGGGAACCGTGGACATTTCAAAGAGAATAGTTAATTATTTAAAAACCCCGGTTTCCCTTGATATGATATTTCGGTGCGTCCACCATGTGTTTTCTCGGTACTAGAGTGATATATGTGAACCCGAATCGAGGAGTTGGATGAGGCCGATTACGGTACATGGTGGACCCGGTATGGTACCCCGGGGCGAGAACGGTTTCGCTGTGTAGTAGACGGTGAGCCTGGCAGAGGGACTACTACCTACCGGTGATTGGTTGATCCTGGCGGTTATCCGGGGGATTCCGACCAAAGACGATGGATGGATACGGGACGACTCGAACGGCCGGGGCCGAGGGCCGATACCGCAGACAGAGCCCGTGGGCTGATCCGTACTGACGGATGCCCTATACAGGAGGATTTGCGTGTCGATACTTGGCACGAGTATTTCTTGATATTTGGGTACCGATGTTGGGCACTCACGATTATATGAGATCTACAGGATTTGGAGGACCGAGGAGGACGACGACGCCTGAGTAGTATTGGGATTTGGGTACATTGATCAGTACCGATTATACTTTCCACGATGACATTCCGTGTAGATGTTATATTTCCCATGCTCAGTATGTAGTAATTGATATCTCATCCTGTACCTTTTATACCTGATATAGTACACATTGCTATACCTGATCATTGCATACCCTATTCATTCTATATAGGGTTGTTAGATTGCATTGCTATGCCTGATCAGTGCATACCCTGTTCATTCTATATAGGGTTGTTAGATTGCATTGCTATACCTGATCAATGCATACCCTGTTCATTCTATATAGGGTTGTTAGATTGCATTGCTATACCTGATCACTGCATACCCTGTTCATTCTATATAGGGTTGTTAGATTGCATTGCTATACCTGATCATTGCATACCCTGTTCATTCTATATAGGGTTGTTAGATTGCATTGCTATACCTGATCATTGCCTACCCTATTCATTCTATATAGGGTTGTTAGATTGCATTGCTATACCTGATCATTGCATACCCTGTTCATTCTATATAGGGTTGTTAGATTGCATTGCTATACCTGATCATTGCATACCCTGTTCATTCTATAAAGGGTTGTTAGATTGCATTGCTATACCTGATCATTGCATACCCTGTTCATTCTATATAGGGTTGTTAGATTGCATTGCTATATCTGATCATTGCATACCCTGTTCATTCTATATAGGGTTGTTCGATTGCATTGTTATACCTGATCATCACATTTCTTGCTCATCACATGGAGATGTTATTAGATCGCACTTGTTGCACGTTCGAGCATCCAGTTCATCATATAGATGTTATCGGTTGATAGAGGTTAGAGTATCGTAGCACGTGCATACTCACGATTACCTTTATATGTTATCTTCTATTCACGAGTTGGCAACTCACCCCCGTTGTGCCACAGTGTTTGCATGTTGCCCTTCGGAATAGTCGCGGCAGGCTGCGCTCTTGCATCTTTTGACAAAGATACCCCTACAGTTGGTGTACTAGCTCTTTTGCTGATAGGTGGGTTTTGTTCGGTATCTGGTTATCTTTCAGTTATGTACATTGTTGTATCTAGTACTGTCCATCTACCACTTATGTATTGACTTAGAGACCAGTTGTGAGGACGATGTATATTATTTTGTATTCTGGCGTCGATATCGTTGTGAGCTGACTTTACTTATGCAGTTCATTCCATCTGTGATGTTTCCACCTGTTGCTCTTTTTCTTCGCTACGGCGTCTTATATTGTTATCTTAGTGATTCTCTACTTAAGATTTCTTGACATCTTAGTAATTAGTTCTATTAAATGCTTAATTCACTCTATACTTTTACTGGTTTGATTTCTGGGTTTTCGGCTTACTTAGTCGCGTTACGCCTGTAGACGTTACGTGGTTAAGTGCCGGTCACGGGCCAAACTTTGGGTCGTGACAAAGTTGGTATCGGAGCGTAGGTTTTACCTTCGGAGTGTAGGATGACCCTGGTATGATGGAGTAGGTAGCTGCAGCAGAGTGGCGTAGCGTGCGTATGTTCCGCGGCATACTCACGACACGGTACTCCGCCTAAGCGACCTTAGGATTTATTGATTGAATTTCCTTTATGATCGTATATATATCCTTGTGATTCGATTTTCGTATCCTCATCGAATCCTACCTTCTTTCCAGCCATTATGCCGCCAAGGACTACGAGGGTGCAGAGAGATGCCGGGAGAGCCGAGGTTCGAGTTGATTTATCTGAGACGAGGATTGATCCGAGTAGTACCCATGTTGTACCAGGACAGATTATTTCTCCTACGACAGGTCAGATCGCTAGACTAGTGGCAGAGATGCAGAGCTTGCGCCAGACGATGAGCTCATTGGTAGAGGTCGTTCGAGCGCAGCGACAGATGGTTGCCACCCCTGTTACCCAGTTGTTCCTTGCGATCATCATGCAGTATTCCGTCCCCTACATAGCACCGGTGGAGGCAGCCCCCATTTACGAGACACGTCTTCCAGAGACCATGAGAGTTCCGGAACAGTTGTGGAATCGTACTGGTGTACCAGCCCAGAGCAGAGGCTTAGGACGAGGACAGTCGTTTGGCTTCCATTCCCAGGCAGGAAAGCATTCAGTGCGTAGGTGTTTACGATGCGGAAGCCTTCAACACCTCATCAGGCAGTGTTCCTTCACAGCACGTCAGGGTCGTGCTCTGAGACGTCGTGGACGCGGAGGGTTTGCACAGAGGGGTCAGGCTTGTAGAGGAGGAGTTCGATCATTCGCAGATGAAGGACAGTCACACATTTTCGCTTCGACTCATCGAGACGCGTGGGCGTCCAATGCGGAGCCTACAGGTACTCTTTCAGTATGTCCTTTTTGTTGCACTCGTATGTTTACACACTTCGTGCCGAGTTTAGGACGAGAGTCGTGCTGGGTAGATTAGCCGTTTGTTGTGTTAACTTCTGTCAGCAATCCTTTTGTTGCGCGACACGTACTTCGGTCGTATGCCCAGCGGATAGGAGATAGAGATTCGTCTATCATTTTGAACCTCCTAAAGATGTTGGATTTGGAAATCTCCTGGGCACGGACTGGTTAGCTATGTGCTAGGCATTGTGGGCTACCGTGAGGAAACAGTTAGGTTTTGTTTTCCCGGGCAAGTCAGTTCTTGTTGTGCAGGTGGATAGTGGTGCCGCCTCTTATAGCTTGAATTTAGCCTTGTTTGCTAGTCAGCCCTGAGGAGATGTCGGGAATTCTTGGCGTTTTTCGTGATGTTGTAGCCACAGTTGGGTTGTCGGACCGGTTTTCCTTCGTGCGAGAATTTTCCCGACGTCGTTCCAAGATGAGCCGGCGAAGCTTAAGGAGCTAAGGATCTTCTGCAGAGTGGTTGTTAAGGGAGTTGTGCATCTGAGTGTTTCGCATTTAGGAAGCTCCTATTTCTGTTCGTCCAGGAGGAAAACGACAGATTGAGGTTGTTTTGATGGATCGTCTTCTGAATCGGCTTACGGTGCGGATAAGTATCCTGTACCTCGCACTGACGAATTCTTCGATCAGCACCAGAGTGCGAGACCTTGTCTAAGTTGGTTAGGGATCAGGTCATCATTGTTGCGGGTCCGGAGTGATGACATTCCGAAGACTGCCTTGTGCGTGCTACAGGCTTGTGTGTTTTGGGTGTGTCACTGGACTCATCAAAGCTTCAGCAGCATTCGTAGGTATGATGAACCGGTTTTCTTCGGGCCATTCCTCGATCAGTTATTGTTGTGCTATTTACGACATCTTAGTCTTTTTAGTGTGCCTTGAGGGTTAGGGTAGCACTTGAGGATCTGTTATACGGATACTGGGAGAGCCCCAGCGGTTTACTAGATTCTCGGAGTGTTCCCTTCAAGCTTGTTGTGTTGACTCCTAGGTTTTGTAGTTACGGAGACGAATTGGTATGGTTTCGAGGAAGATCGTGGCCGTACAGCTTAGGCCTAAATTTGTGAGCAGGACGGAGGCCCGCAGATTTTTTGCTTAGCAGGAGTTACCGCCGTCTCATGCTGGATTGATAGTGTAATGCTACCCCGTTGACTAAATTTACCGGATTGGGGGGTTCTTTCCTTGGACTGAGGCTTGTGTAGGGAATTTCCGCAGTTGAAGACTCGGTTAACAACTGCATCAGCTCCTTCTTTGCTTTTGGTTCGGGCGACTTTGTGGTTTAACTGTGACGTTTCGTGAGTAGGACTCGAATGTGTACTGAGGTGACACAGTGGAGTTATCGCTTTTGCTTCCTTACATTTGGAAGAAGTATGAGAAGGATATCCCACTCCTGATCTGGAGATGGCCGCGATGGTTTTGCGTTGGAGATTAGAGACACCACTTGTTTGAGAGTCGTGTCAGATTTTCACGGACCACCAGTGTTAAAGGTACCTCTTCCTGCGGCGGAATTTGATTGTTGTGATAATCCTCCGCAGATTCACAGTTCTTGTGCGATCGTTGAGTACGGCATAATTTTGTCTCTTCTGAGGAGATAGCTTGCTCATGTCCGCGCCCGACCACTTTTCTTAAATCGCTTTCGCGAAACACTGCCCGCCGACGCTCGTTCGTCAGGGATATTGGAGCCTACTCGGCTGGGTAATGTTTTGGAATCCTTGACTTGTGGCAAGGGTGTGCTAGGCTAGAGAGACACTTGTGTACCTAGTATTATAGGGAAGAGACGAGGAATCCTAGGGCAAGCACACCAGTCAACTCTCTGTACTCATTCAAGCCCCACCAACTGTTAACGTGACTTGTAAGGTAGTTACGGGTGGGCAGGGATAGAAAGAGAAGTCTTGGAATTCGTTTCAAGGTGTCTGTCTTGTTGTGTGCTTGTGTTGGGCAACTGAGACCGGCTAGAGAGTTGCAACCTTTAACCGTTCTGAAGAGGGAACGAGAGCAGATCTCCCCAAAATTCGTTATGGTGTCCACCCAGGAGTTGTCAGGATGTGACTCCATGCGGATGCTTGTCATCCGGTGATACTCAGTTGTTCTTGTTAAGTTGTGCGTATGTAGAAATTGTTGTCGGCGGTTGGGGATCGTTGTTTGCCATCGATAGGGTTCTCCTTTGATAGCAGTTATCAGGAGACACTCCAATTGGTAACCTTTAGGTTTAGAGGATTAGGTCGTGTCGATCACCAGTTTGTTTTCCTAACTCCGTGTTATAGGATTATTGGACCTCAGCTAGTTTAGAATTTTCGGAAATGACCCGGTTGTTTTGGGTCAGGATGAGAATGGTCTATTGCGGATAGAGATCAGATGCTGACCAAGAGGGTCTCAGATTCGAGTTCACAATGGCAGATGATGTATTCCCACGGAAATTTCTGATAGATGACATGTTGAGTTTTGGGAAGCTTTCCAGGATAGTAAGTCTTTTTAGGATCCCTAAGGCGAGTTGGTTCGTTGCCTTAAGTTAGGCACTTCCACCCAGATTATTGAGTATTCACCCCGTATTCCCTATGTCGATACCTTGCATTTACCTTCATGACCTTTCTCATTGGATTCAGCGCCAGACCATTTAGTTCGAGCGTGACCCTTCGTTCACCCAACAACCAGTTGAAATTTTGGACCGGCAGATGAAGAAACTTCAATCGAAGGTCTTGCCATCAGTGAAGGTATTTTGGTGCATCCCAAACAGTGAAGAGGTGACCTGGGAGGCTGAGGGCGAGGTGCGGCAGAAATTCCCTCATCCCTCTAAAGGTATGCGTAGCTTTGTATTTTAAAATTCGGGGACGAATTTTCTTTAAGGGGGGGGGAAGATTGTAACACCTTAGGTCGTGTTTAGAGGTTAATTATATTTTACTAGATAGTTTTTGGTAAAAGGTTTACAAAATTAAGTTTTTGATGTTTTATTCTAATTAATGAATATTTTATTAGGATTTTTCTAGGCGCGCACACACTTGTGCATGTAAACTAGGGTTTAGAATTGGGGTTAAAACCATGATTAGCAACCATGAAGGGTTAACCTATTGTATTAAGTGTTTTGAGATTTAATTGGGTTTTATTTATTTTTGTGTTGTTCTTTTCTTTTATGAGAAATGATGTGGACCTTGCTGACTTGGTGAGAGAGAAAGAGTATGGGCTTCATGGTTGAGCCATGCACATTAAATGAAGAAAGAGAGAGGGAGAGGGGTCTTTGACTTGTGCTCTCATTTCCCTCCTCATTCTCATTCTCACAACTCTCACACACACACACACTCAGCTGAGAGAGAGAGAGAGGCAGCAGCTGCAGAGGCAACATCAGCAGCAGCATCAGCAAGCAATAACAACAGCAGCAGCAGGCAGCAGCAGCAACAGCAACACCAACAGCAACCCCCATTAGCTGCAGCAGCACTTCCCATCCTCTCCACCTCCTTTCTCCTTACACCTAAGGTCTTGCAAGGTATAGAATCCGAGCCCAACTTCGCGTTTGTTTAACGTATGCCTAGATTAGCTTCGGTTTGTGTAAAAAGTGAGATTTTGTGCTTGAAATGGTGATTTGTGTGGACTTGTGGTTTAGTGCTGATAATATTAGTTAACCTAGCCTAATTAGGTGTTATTAAGTCCATGTAAACCTAGTTAAACCCCAGATTACACCAAAATACCATAGGGTTTCAAATTGTGCAAATTTAGTATTTTTAAGTGAACTTTTTGGATTTCTGTGATCTGCTATAGGCCCGGGTTGTTCAGGTTGAAATTGAGTTGACTAGAGCTTGTATACAAGACATAGACCACACCACCAGAGCCCGAGACCCCCACCCCATAGCGAGGCCGCCAATTTAATCTTTCTGGCCGCAATTTGCGGCCAGACAGGAGAATTTTTGGGTGATGTTTGGATGGGTAGGAGTCTGTAGTTATTTATAGGCCAGTGGTATGTATAGTTTTGTAAGTTGTTAGCCTGGGTAGAATCTGGGACGTTATATCGTATTTCTAGTACGTTTGGATCGCGCGATACGCGCGATACGCGAGAGGGTTCCATGATTCAGCGTATCGCGGCGTATCGGGGTTAGTTTTAGATGCGTGCACACGTTTAGCATATCATATACACGCGCGTTTAGTTCGTGACGCGAGCGTATCGTTTGACGTCGATATCACGTTTTGCGAGATGGTTGCTTATATATGGATTCTTGTGTAATTCCAGGTTCGCAGGCGGGTACGTCGGACGAAGCTAAGAAAGGGAAGCAGGTGGTCGGCTACGAGTAGTGCACGACCAGGTGAGTAGATTTAACATCTACGGGGAAATCGCCCGTATGGCGTTAAGCGTCAGGGCGAGTTAGGATATTAGATTGTAGATGTTCATATGGACTGTAGTAGCATACATTATTGTTGCATATAGAAATGATAGCACAGAACACTGCACTGTCACTAACGGTTCAAGTCGCACGAGCACGATTGATATGCTACACTCACACCGTTAGTGATTGCCATGACACACACATTATAGGATTGCTATAAATCATATATCATACTGATTCAACCTTATTGATGTTGTCATGATTTGCCGCATCACATCATATGTTATATCCATATTTGGGCACATATGCATCACATACCCCTACTGGTACTACGTGCACACATATTGAGATGTTCATACCTGCGCACATGCACACTGTATATTCGTACCAGTGCACATATATATTGATATCTTCATATCTGCGTACATGCACACTGTATATTTGTACCAGTGCACACATATATTGATATCTTCATACCTGCGCACATGCACACTGTATATTCGTACCAGTGCACACATATATTGATATCTTCATACCTGCGCACATGCACACTGTATATTCGTACCAGTGCACACATATATTGATATCTTCATACCTGCGCACATGCACACTGTATATTCATACCAGTGCACGCATATATTGATATCTTCATACTTACTTAGATTACGCATTGAGATATGTTGTTTCTATGTTAATTCTGGATTTGGGGAACCGTGGATATTTCAAAGAGAATAGTTAATTATTTAAAATCCCCGGTTTCCCTTGTTATGATATTTCGGTGCGTCCACCATGTGTTTTCTCGGTACTAGAGTGATATATGTGAACCCGAATCGAGGAGTTGGATGAGGCCGATTACGGGTACATGGTGGACCCGGTATGGTACCCCGGGGCAAGAACGGTTTCGCTGTGTAGTAGACGGTGAGCCTGGCAGAGGGACTACTACCTACCGGTGATTGGTTGAACCTGGCGGTTATCCGGAGGATACCGACCAGAGACGATGGATGGATACGGGACGACTCGTACTGCCGGGGCCGAGGGCCGATACCGCAGACAGAGCCCGTGGGCTGATCCGTACTGACGGATGCCCTATACAGGAGGATTTGCGTGTCGATACTTGGCACGAGTATTTCTTGATATTTGGGTGCCGATGTTGGGCACTCACGATTATATGAGATCTACAGGATTTGGAGGACCGAGGAGGATGACGACGCCTGAGTACTATTGGGATTTGGGTACATTGATGAGTACCGATTATACTTTCCACGATGACATTCCGTGTAGATGCTATATTTCCCATGCTCAGTATGTAGTAATTGATATCCCATCCTGTACTTATTATACCTGATATAGTACACATTGCTATACCTGATCATTGCATACCCTGTTCATTCTATATAGGGTTGTTAGATTGCATTGCTATACCTGATCATTGCATACCCTGTTCATTCTATATAGGGTTGTTAGATTGCATTGCTATACATGATCATTGCATACCCTGTTCATTCTATATAGGGTTGTTAGATTGCATTGCTATACCTGATCATTGCATACCCTGTTCATTCTATATAGGGTTGTTAGATTGCATTGCTATACCTGATCATTGCATACCCTGTCCATTCTATATAGGGTTGTTAGATTGTATTGCTATACCTGATCATTGCATACCCTGTTCATTCTATATAGGGTTGTTAGATTGCATTGTTATACCTGATCATCACATTTCTTGCTCATCACATGGAGATGTTATTAGATCGCACTTGTTGCACGTTCGAGCATCCAGTTCATCATATAGATGTTATCGGTTGATAGAGGTTAGAGTATCGTAGCACGTGCATACTCGCGATTACCTTTATATGTTATCTTCTATTCACGAGTTGGCAACTCACCCCCGTTGTGCCACAGTGTTTGCAGGTTGCCCTTCGGAAAAGTCGCGGCAGGCTGCGCTCTTGCATCTTTTGACACAGATACCCCTACAGTTGGTGTACTAGCTCTTTTGCTAATAGGTGGGTTTTGTACGGTATCTGGTTATCTTTCAGTTATGTACATTGTTGTATCTAGTACTCTCCATCTACCACTTATGTATTGACTTAGAGACCAGTTGTGAGGACGATGTATGTTATTTTGTATTATGGCGTCGAGCTCGTTGTGAGCCGACTATACTTATGCTGTTCATTCCATCTGTGATGTTTCCACCTGTTGCTCTTTTTCTTCGCTACGGCGTCGTATATTGTTATATTAGTGATTCTCTACTTAAGATTTCTTGACATCTTAGTAATTAGTTCTATTAAATGCTTAATTCACTCTATACTTTTACTGGTTTGATTTCTGGGTTTTCGGCTTACTTAGTCGCGTTACGCCTGTAGACGTTACGTGGTTAAGTGCCGGTCACGGGCCAAACTTTGGGTCATGAAAGAAACACCCGCTCTGTTTATTATGGAATCTTTTTCTGCTAAATCCAAGGCTAAGGACAACGGGAAGAAGAAGTAGGCCCCCACCAAACCAAGGGGAGGTGTGTAGAAAGTGCAGGGAAAGGGAAAGGAAATGATAAAGAGGGCAGCCACAAAGGAAAAATGCTTCTATTGTCGGAAAAAGAGACATTGGAAGAAAGACTGCAGGGCCCTAAAAGCTAAAAAATAGGACACGAAGAAAGTTGTGGCTTCGGCTTCAGGTGTGTTAGTGATTGAAAACCGCTTCTCTATAAACTCTACTTCCTGGGTATTGGATAATGGAACAGGATCCCACATCTGTAATTCTTTGCAGGTGCTGATAAGCCATAGTGTTTTGAGAAAAGATGATATGACCCTCAGGGTTGGCAATGGAGCCAGCGTGGACACTGTTGCAGTAGGAGAATATCACCTAGGATTGGTGAGTGGACATATTTTGTTATTGCGTAGCTGCTTTTGTGTACCCAGTATGGTGTGTAATATTATATCTATATCTGTATTATCAAATGAAGGATATAATTTTGCACTTGTAAGCAATGTTATCAACATTCACCTAAATCATGAAATGGTTGGGTCGGGTACACTTAGTAACAGATATACATTCTCAATCAATATCAAGTTTTCAATGTCCAAAACACACTAAGAAGAAAAACTTCAGAATCAAACCAAGATTTCTTATGACATTGTAGACTTGGTCATATCAATGAAACACAACTGACTATGTTACATAAAGAAGGATAAATAGATCCGTTTAAGTATCTATCATATGTAACTTGTCAATCATGTATCAGAAGAGAGATGACAAAAACTCCGTTCATTTGACACGGAGAAAAAGCTACTGAGCTCCAGGGACTCATACACAGCGACGTGTGTGGGCCAATGTCTACGCATGCAAGAAGTGTCTATTTCTACTTCATTACTTTCACAGATGATTTCTCAAGGTATGGACATGTATTCTTAATGAAACATAAATCCGAGATCTTTGAGAAATTTCAAGAGTATAAGAATGAAGCGGAAAAGCAAACCGGCAAAAGTATCAAGATGCTCCGATCCGATCGGGGTGGTGAATACTTAAGTGCCGAGTTCTTAGAATATCTAAAAGAGAATGGAATTCCCTCTCAGCTTACTTCTCCATACACACCACAACACAACGGTGTATCAGAAAGTCGGAATCGCACATTTCTTGATATGGTGCATTCCATAATGAGTAATGCTCAGTTGCCGCCCTTCTTCTGAGGTTATGCACTAGAAACTGCTGCATACCTATTGAACAAGGTTCCAACTAAGTCAATGCCTACCACTCCATATGAAATGTGGAGTGGGAAGAAACATTATCTTATGTATCTAAACATATGGGTCTGTCCTGCCTTTGTCAAAAATGTTCATCCGGAAAAACTCGAGGCACGTTCAGTATTGTGTAAGTTTGTGGGATAACCCAGGAATTCTAGGGGGTATTATTTCTATCACGCTGAGGACCAAAAGGTCTTTGTTTCTCATCATGCCCGCTTCATGGAAACTCAATTTCTCAAAAAAGAGATAAGTGGGAGCGCAATAGAGCTGGATGAAATTCCAGAACCATAAACTATTACTGAAAACTTATTAGTGTAGGGTTACTTAACACGATGGAAAGGTTTCGGGAGTCATCGTCCATACCAATTTCAAAAAATTTCCATTCTACTTAACCCTAACCCTAGAATCTTAACTTGAGAATTAAACAATACAATATGTAAACATCTTTACATCTAAGTGAATATGGAATACAACCTTTGTAGACCGGTCCTTCCCTTCAAATGCTCCGTGTAGATGTCCCTTCGGTCCAAGTAGTGGTGATCCGGACTCTCTGTAGGCTACACTAGTCGAAATGAATGAGCTTACTCAATGATCTTCAAGGTCGAAGATGATCTAGTTTGAGGAGACACCAACTCAAACTACCTCTTCACTAATTAGAGAATTGTGAAGCTAACACCCTAAACTAAATGGCTAATCTAGTAGAGGATGATGAAGTAGGATTTTTGCTCACTTTAGAATTCTTTTTCTCACTCTATTTCTTTTTCTTAAGAAAGCTAGAGAGCTCAATGAAGAAGAAGAAGAAAATAATGGATGAGAGAGTGAATGGCAACCATGGGTGAGTTCATATCACATATAACTCATGTAGAGAATAAAGCATGGCTAAAGATTATGGTTAGGTTAATAAATATCTAATGCATGAAAAATTTAGTGGACTAAGTCAATGGTTTCCACAAGCTTCCAAAGCTTGCAACCATGCTTAATTCCCACCAATTTATATTTGCATTAAATAAATAAAACCCTAATTATCTAATGGCATGGTTTGAGTCTCATATACCCATGTAGTGTGTATCATCAAGCATGACACAAAAAAGAAAACACAAATAATATATATCACATGTATATTATGTGTGCACGTGTGAGAAAAGAAATGTATAAGTGAGAAAATATTAGTTAATGTAAATTAGCATATCAAATATACAATTATACATTTAATTATTAAATCAACACATGATTTAATAAGCCCGCTATATCACATATTACCGACTAATATTATATGTATCAACTTATCGAATCAACACTTGATTCCCTAAGCTGGCTATATCACATATAACCGACCGATATCACATATCAAGAGAATAGAATACGGTATTACATACACGTATAAATATTGATCCCTCATATATCACATATGTTCTCCTACTTCATTTTACCTGAGCCAGGAAATCTCTATGTAGGACACTAAAGATTCGTCAAGACGCCGGCAGTAGGTGATAATCATATCAAGCACCCACAAGACGCCGGCAGTAGGTGATAATCATATCAAGCACTAGCTGAACGTAACGGCTACCCGGGTATTGAGCGATCAGAAGATCAACAAGCAAGCCTGCTCATACTCCTATAACGCCGGCAGTACTAGCTGAACGTAACGGCTACCCGGGTATTGAGCGATCAGAAGATCAACAAGCAAGCCTGCTCATACTCCTATAAAGCCTGTTAGTAACACTACCATACAGTCCGGTCTTTTCGTCTGATATGTCGCATATCTAGTCTAGGGGCGGTAAGCGTCAGACCCCAGCAACCGATAAGTCGTGTCGATGTGAGGCTCATAACGGGTCGAGAAACTACTGATAACACATACCAGTAGACCTCTGTATCATCCCGGGCCAGGGACTTTCTGTTATTGCCAATCGAGCACAGTGCAACATCAACCCCCAATACCGGGAGAGAGAATCCCCTCCTATTTCTCATTGCCTCCATGTGATTCGGGACTGTACCCAAAAGCCATTGTTTTGCATGTTCTCTTGAACATGGTAAGCTGGAAATCAAAGCACAGTGGAAATCACACGACACTCTATGACTATCTCAGGTCTACAGACTAACCTATACCAGTGTCACCAGAGAACCGCTATCTCACGATAGGTATAATACCTTCTAGGATTTCTCGGCGAGTCCGTTCAGTGTACCCAGTCTCCACTGAGCAGCCGTATACTATCTTTGATGTCAAACACTAATGGATGTGAGATCATCCATCACCCATCATATGGGTCAAAAAGCGTATACGCTAGTCTACTCTGGAGTACCGACGCCCTGTCTCGATACTCCTTCGACTAGGAACAATTATAGGGTGTAGTTGTGGAGTACCCTGGCCTCACTATTATGATCTCCATCATAGTCCTGGTAGTCAAGTACTCATCCTAAGGGCTTTATCAACATGTGAGAGCAAGACAGTATCACAATACAAGTCTACATGTTAAGACAAAGAGCAACCACATAGCATACTATCATGTCGAGCAAGAAAGTCCTCTCTATATATGTCCAAGCATCCACTACAATATATATCATATGTACAATAATGGCCTCTAGGGCATACACATAACTAACAATTGTTAGTTATGTGTATGCCCTAGAGGTCATTACTGTACATGGGATCTAAATTGTTGTTAGTTATATGTATGCCCTAGAGGCCATTGCTGTACATATGAGGTATATTGTAGTGGATTCTTGGACATATATAGGGAGGACTTTCGTGCTCGACATGATAGTGTTAGATATATATGCCCTAGAGGCTTGTATTGTATAGGATACTAGGCATGTATATGTACAGAAACAATCTTTGCTCGAAATGATAGTATGCTATCTGGTTTATTTTCATCTTAACACGAGATGTGTTGTGTTATATTTCATATCTTTATATGCATGTTGATGAAGCCCTTAAGATTATGCTTGACTACCACAATTATGATGAGATAATACTAGTGGGGCCTGGGCAGTCTATAAGCATATCTTTTAATAGTTCCTAGTCGAGGGTATATCGAGACAGGGAATCGGTATTACCAGATTAGACTAGTGTGTACGTTTTTTGACCCTGGGGGCGATGGTTGATTCCACAACCATTGTTGTTTGACATCAAAGATTGTACACAGGTGCTCATTGGAGAATGGGTACACCGAACAGGAATCGCCGAGAACTCGTAGATGGTATATATACCTATTGTCAGATAGTAGTTCTCTGGTGACACTTGTACAGGTTAGTCTGTAGACCAGAGATCGTCATGGTGTCATGTGTGATTCCCACTATGCTTTGATTTCCACCCTACCACGGCTCTATTGAGTCGTGTAAACAGGTGGACTTTGGGTACAATCCCGAATCACATGGAGACAGTGAGCGATAGTAGGGGTTTCGTCTCTCGCGGTATAGGGAGTTGATGTCGCGCTATGTTTGATCGGCTATAACACCTAAATCCCTGGCCAGGGTTCTCGAGGTTTACTGATAAATGTTATCAGTTGTTCGTCGAACTGTTATGAGCCGAAAATCAGCATGACTTATAATGTTACTGGGGTCTGACATTTACCACCCCTAAACTTCATATGTGACGTATCAGATGAAGAGACCGGAATGTACGGTATTTTTTGCTTACAGGCTTGGTTGTCATGAGTTCGCTCGTCGGCCACTTTTTCGTCATGTACCTGGGTAGCCGTTACGCACAGCTAGTGCCGCTTATGTGCTTGTAGTTAAACCCACTACCAGCGTACTGTCGAGTCTTTAGAGTCCCACACAGAGAGTACTCTCGTTCAGGCGAAAGATGTAGAGGCCGTATGTTGTTACGGCAGCCGTAAGGTGTTACGACAGGGTTTCGATTATGTTCGTGTAATTGTTACAGGAATAATATTCGGAACGATAATACTGGTAGGCTTTGGTTTAAGCCGGATATCGGTATTATATTATTGGATTAATAGTATTCGTATTTTTTCGGAATTCAGATACGGGTATACGGTATACAGTATACGGTATACGGAGGACGGGTATTCTTGTAATTGTTACACGAATACCTTCTAGAAGGTGCCACCTTATAATGGCAATATTTATTTTATGAAAATAAATAAATGAGGGGGAAATAAGAAAGTCCAAGCATGGTTGAAAGAATGGGTTATTTATTTTATATTGTTTTGGAATTACTATTGAAGCATGTTGTGCTAATTTTATATTATATGCTTCAATTATTTCATTTGCAATATATCATTTTTCTCATGCTTGAACTCTCTTATTATCAAAAACACTTTCTCTCTGCTTCTTCTCTCCTCCTTCTTCTTCCTAGCTTTAACCCTCACATGAGATGTGAATCCAAAGCCTAGGACCTTAACTTAATCCAATACACTAATCTCTACATAATCCTAGTGACCTCTTCTAGAAAACTTGATCTCTAGGTTAAACTCTTGTGAAGAGTTTCTAGCTTACGATCTTTAAAGCTTCGAACACGAAAAAACTCCAAAAACGGCATTTTTAAACCCTGCACTCTGGAAATTTTTCAAAAGTGTTCTGAAATTTTTTTAAACATGTGCAGAATACTTGTTATATGATAACTAGAAATCCCTAGAAAGACGTGCCCCAACCACCGGCCTTTGGCCGGCGACGAGACCATCATTTCCGTCGTCACCGGATTTCCTACTTGGTTTGGGCTTGGGTTTTTTAGGGTAATCTGTACACTGGGTTTGGGGATTTATGGTATTGTTTGATTATTTCCTGATTATATGTAATGTAAACTAAGTGTAAGGGAAATATGGAGTGCTTCGAATTCGAACTTTTTATATCGTTTATCCGTTCTTTTTATATGTGTGTTTGAAACGTCGACTAATTGCTATAAATTGATCGGTCAGGATTGCACACTTCTTTGATGGTATGTGTATATGAATATGTTGGATCGTCGTGATGAATGGCCAGGGGGCGTGAGAAAAGCGTTTTTTCCTTTTCTTTCATTCAATGTAATTTGTAAAAAGCAATGTAATATTATTTTGCGGGGCACATCTGGGTTGAGCTTGTAGCCACCGTTGTATATTTTCTTTTTATTGTTTTTGCTCCTAGGATAGACCCAAGGTGGGGTGCACAAACTACCGGGTTTTCGAAGTGCCGAGTGGCCTACTCACTTTGTTGAGGGAGGTTGCTTCACTTCGGGAATTTGGCGGGTAGTTTGCCGCACCCGTAGGGGTCTAAGGTGGGATTTTGGCTATTCATCACGACCGTGGAACCCGTCTTTTATTAAGGGCTTAAATGAAATACGGAATTCCTAGTATATCCAATGTATTCATCTGTGATCTGAAATGGCTATAATTATATATGAGATATATAATAAACATTTCTTATGTTTTGCACCCGTGCTAGTCCAGCCCCTGCACTGCTGTTAGTTAAGTAACCTAACGGTGCATGACGGGGCTCCGTGGCGAATGCGGATGGCATAAGAGTACGTTCTATTTTCATTTCTTTTCTGTGATGTTTACGAAACATAAATGATGGGAGATCATTAATGTGATTAATGTTAAGAAAAAGAAACCTAAAGATGTTGTAGAATATATTTTTTAAAAAAATTGGGTAACTCTAGCTTTTGCTTTGTATAGTGGTATTCTTGAATATCCTGCACCTCATTCGATGAGGAAAGGGCCGAGATCCCTTCACCGGGAGTGACCCCTTTGGCGAAACTGGCAAATGTTACAAAGAACTCGATTTGATTTTATAGTTGATCTAATTTTGCTTTGCATCGTGGTATTTACATATCCAGCACCTTATTCGATAAGGAAAGAGACGGGATCTCTTCACCGGGAATGACCTCTTTAGCAAGATTAGAAAAATGCTATAAAACCATTCGATTTTTAAAAACTGGAGCTTAAACCACTCCTTCTCACTCGATTCTACAACGATATCAAGTTCAAAACGTTAAAGGTTTTTATAAAAACCATCCGTAGCCCTCTGCCATTTTTGGAAGTAGAGTACTTAGTATTCGTGCCATGTTTGTTGACTGTAGTTAAGGCGTGGTGTACGGTAGCTATGTGATGTCTTCCTATAAAGCATTTTATGCGATCGATTAGGACATTCGCATGACTTTGTTGACCATAGTTAAGGGCCTTGTGGGTGGGTCTAAATCAATCCCGAAATGGCGGGTAGAACTTGACTAGTGCTTATGATTGGTTGACCATAGTTAAGGTCATAAGACACTAGGGGTAAAAATCATATCGGGAATTTCAAGAGTTGAAATTTGCAATGAGATTACATACCTTCTATATGATAGTCGGATCCCGATCCCACTGTGAGTAAAGGTTACTCTAGGGAGAGTTTTGCACTTTACAATTAGCTAATCAAGTAGTTGTCTAGAAAGGTGTCAACGGGGTTACGCCTCTAGGAAAACGGGGTTTATTTTAATTAGGTCCATGCGAAAGCACGGGGAACCTCCCTCGGAGTACTGACACTGGCCTGACCGACCGGTTAGCGAACTTGTAGATTGCAATTAATCCTGACTAGTTTTCCTTTTAAAAGGTTTGAAGTAAAATTTGATAAAAGTAGTGGGAGACATCAATTAGATAAGATTAATAACCAATCTAATTATGCAAAAGCAATCGTTGAGTGTCTTCTTTTCTCTCTCCTAATAGCAGATACCTATGACGGGAATTAAGTTTTTATTAGACAAAAATAAACTCACAAGACCGAATTACAAAGATTGGCTAAGGAACGTGAATATTGCCCTGACCTATGATAAGGTCGGATACGTCCTGACTACTCCAGCCCCTCCTAGCCCAGGCCCTGATTCTTCAGTTGCGGATAAAGAAATCTACAAGACATGGGATATAGACTGCGCAACAGTCAAGTGCCTCGTGCTTGCTTCTATGAACAATGAACATCAGAAGCAGCACAAGAAGATGGATGTACAATCCATCTTTCTCCATACAAAAGAGTTGTACGGAGAGCAATCTCGTACTCTCCGATACGAGGCATCTCGAAAGTTGTTTCATGGATGGCTGCTGGCACGTCTGTAGGTGACCATGTATTGAAGATGATTGGACTTATCGAAGAACTTGAGGACCTGGGTTGGACCATGGAGAACGAGCAGTATGTTGATATTGTTCTGCAGTCCCTTCCCCCTGCCTTTGCTCAATTCATTGTAAACTTCAACATGCACAACATGGAGAAGTCTTTACCTGAACTCCTCAATATGTTGAGGAGTGCAGAGAGCACACTAAAGATAGCAAAAACTCCTGCTCTTATTGCTGGGCCATCTTCTTCCTCCGTCCCGAAAGCCAAAGCCAAAGAAAAGAAGAAAAAGAATCCTATCAAGTAGAGAGGCGGAGTGAAAAAGGCACCGGGAAGGGACAAGAAAGGGGCCGCTACGACAGGACGAGAGGAATGTTTCCACTGCCACCAGACTGGGCACTGCAAGAGAAACTGCGTTGGATACCTGACCGACCTCAAGTAGAAGAAGCATGGTGAAGCTTCCACTTCAGGTGTGTTTGTAATGGAAAACTGTTTTTCAATTAACTCTGCTTCCTGGGTATTAGATACTGGGTCAGGATCTCACATCTGGCAGGGGTTGAGAAATAGCAGGTTTTTGAAGAAATGTGATCTCACACTCCGGGTTGGGAATGGTTCCTCGGTACATGCTACTGCAGTGGGAGAGTATCATCTTCGTTTGCCGCCGGGTAGTATATTGGTTTTGAACCCATGTTATTTTCTACCTTCGATGTTATGTAATATTATATCTGTATCGTTGTTGAACAATACTGGATATAATTTTGTATTGTAATCTAATGTTATGAACATTAACCTTAATAAAGAGTTGATTGGGTATTGTAAGGTTTTCCTAGCACCCTATGAAGAGTTTTGAAGCATCACATGTCTCAAAGTATGTATTTTTAAGGTGCTAAACAAACACGCAAAGGAATCGATCCTAGAAAATTAGGGTTACAAAACTTTAAGCTAATAAAAAAAATAGGGTTTGAAGGCTACAACCTTTGTAGCTCCCCTTTTTCTTGACTCCTTAATCTCTAGGGTGTTGGAAGAAGGTCCAATTGTAGTCCTCTTTCGTCCACGACGATCCACCCGAAGTTTCCCGTCCAAGCTTGCAACTTTGGAAAAGCAAAGAGAACACTCTAATCAAGTTGGCTAGACTTGAGTAGAATGATGTTGTTGCTAAGGATCTCACTTCAAAAACCTTTCTTTAATTGTGTTTAACTCACTAGAAAAAACTGGAGAGGAAAAAGGTGACGGAGGATGAAGATGGTGGCTATTTTTAACAAGAGGTGAAAAATGACCCTTAGTTCAAAAAGAAAATGAAATATATCACTATATATATTTATTTCCTTCTTGCATTCAACCATGATTAAAATGATGGAGAGTTAATTTAACTTGGGTTTTAAATGATAAAGAGAAGGATAACCCTAGGTTAGTGGTAGTTGAGCTTGGTTAGGTTAGAAGAAGAATGTAGAAGCTAGAATGATTATCCTTTTCTTTTCATTTTGTTTTAAAACCAAAATTAAATAATAATCCATTATTTAATCCATGGTGTGAGTCTAACATTGCCACCATTTCCATATGCTAACAACCATGATGGATGGGTGTATTTATGTATGCATGTATGCACATCCAAATGTGCATGAAACTAGAATGAAAGAAAGAAACACATGCATGCATGCATACATCCATCAAACCCTAGAAAGGTTTCAAGTGAGAAAACTAATGGTTAGATGATAAATAAACACTTAATTCATCAATCCGGTCATATCTCATACGACCCCACCAAAAGCAGGCCACCCGATCAATGTTCGGTATCATATACGCACATTTTAATCGGGTGCATGCGCATATCGCATACGCGCACCACAACGTTTCGCCTGGACTGGGTAACTCCTTTGTGGGACTCTAAGACTCGTCAATACGCCGGTAGAGGGTGATGATCATATCAGGTACCCCCAAACCGCAAGCGGTCAGCTAAACGTAACAGCCACCCGGGTATTAAGCGATCAGAAGAAAACAAGCGAACCTGCTACAACTCCCGTCGAGCCAACCGGCAACACTACCGTACAGTCCGGTCTCTTCGTCAGATATGCCGCATATCGAGCCTAGGGATGGTCACGTCGACCCTAATAGCTCAATAAGTGGTGCCGGTGAATGGTCTATAACAGATCGAGAAACAACTGATAACACTTATCAGCAATTCTCAGCAGCCCTGGCCAGGGACTTACTGATATAACCAGTCGGGCACAGTACAGCATCAACTCCCAATACCGGGAGAGACGAAACCCCTCCTATCGCTCATTTCCTTCGTGTGTTTCGGGACTGTACCCAACGGCCACCTATTTGCACGACTCAGTAGAGCCGTGGTAGGGTGGCAATCAAAGTACAGTGGGAGAACAAACAAGACTCTATGACGATCTCGGGTCTACAGACTAACCTGTACCAGTGTCACCTGAGAAATGCTATTCGACGATAGATATAATTCCATATAGGAGTTCTCGGTGAGTCCATCCAGTGTACCCAGTCAGCACTGAGCACCCGTATATGATCTTGATGTCAAACATCGATGAATGTGGGAACATCCATCGCCCATCGCATGGGTCTAGCATCATATACGCTAGTCTACTCTGGTATATCAATGCCCCGTCTCGATATACCTACGACTAGGGACTTTCCAGGATATGCTTATAGACTACAGATGTCCCACTAGTATGATCTCCATCATAATCAGAGCAGTCAAGCCAATATCCTCAGGGCTTAATC
Source organism: Agapanthus africanus (assembly GCA_030015575.1). Lineage (NCBI taxonomy): Eukaryota > Viridiplantae > Streptophyta > Magnoliopsida > Asparagales > Amaryllidaceae > Agapanthus > Agapanthus africanus. The sequence goes on from CM057338.1 coordinate 748,847,056, forward strand.
AGCATGTATGAGTGAATAATAAGCATGATCAAATCAACATGTCAGATAAAGAAGAACCAGATAGCATACTATCATGTCGAGCAAGAATGCATACTGAATATATATATACATGTATAGATACATCCACTATCATATAATGGCCTCTAGGGCATACATATATCCAACAATCTCCCATTTGCACTAAGGCCAGTTATTGGTGTATCTCATACCCAACATCTCAAAAAGTCGCTCATGCTGTGGCTGAGGGAGGGCCTTGGTGAATGAATCCGCGGCGTTATTCTTTGTGTCTACCCTCCTAATCTCGATCTCGCGGGGATCAACAATCTCCCGGATCAAATGAAAACGCCTTATGATGTGTCTGGACCGCTGATAGGATCTGGGCTCCTTGGCTAACGCCATAGCCCCATTATTGTCACAATACAAAGGTATTGGATCAATAGTGGTTGGAACTACTCCTAGCTCCGAGACGAACTTCTTCATCCAGACGGCTTTCTTGGCGGCATCATTTGCAGCAATGTACTCAGCTTCCATCGTAGAGTCTGCAACGGTATCTTGTTTGGAACTCTTCCAACTCACCGCCCCTCCATTGAGGGTAAATACAAACCCAGCGATAGATTTGCTGTCGTCCTTATCGCTCTGGAAGCTTGAATCGGTAAAGGCCTCCATTTGGAGATCTCCATTACCATATACCAAGAACAATTCTTTAGTCCTTCGCAAGTACTTAAGAATGTTCTTCACAGCTGTCCAGTGATTCTCCCCTGGGTTGGATTGATACCTGCTTACAACACTAAGTGCATAAGCTACATCTGGGCGTGTACATAACATCGCATACATTATAGATCCTACTGCCGAAGCATAGGGTATAATACTCATGCAAGCTCTCTCTTCATCGGTCTTTGGGCAAGAATCCTTGGAGAGAGTGACCCCATGGCAAGCGGGTAAAGCACCCCGTTTAGAGTCTTCCATACTAAACCTTTTTAGGATGGTGTCAATGTACCTGGTTTGGGACAATCCCAATAACCTTTTGGATCTATCCCTATAGATCCTTATGCCCAGAATGTATGTGGCATCACCCAGGTCCTTCATGGAGAACCTCAGTGATAAGAAAGATTTGACCGACTGTAGCATAGGAATATCATTTCCTATCAGAAGAATGTCGTCCACATACAATACGAGGAATGTGACAGCTTTCCCTACAGCCTTCTTATAAACACAAGGTTCATCTGGATTTCTGATGAAATCAAACTCTTTGATGACATCATCGAAACAGATGTTCCAACTCCGTGATGCCTGCTTTAACCCATATATGGATTTAAGCAATTTACATACTTTCCCGCTGCTCCCACTGTCAATGAAGCCCTCTGGCTGATCCATATAAACGCATTCTTCTAAATTTCCATTTAGAAATGCGGTTTTAACGTCCATCTGCCAGATTTCATAGTCGTAGTGAGCAGCAATAGCAAGTAGGATCCGAATGGATTTATGCATGGCTACGGGAGAAAAAGTCTCCCCATACTCCAAACCTGGTCTTTGACGAAAACCCTTCGCCACAAGTCTTGCCTTATAGGTCTCCACCTGCCCATCTACACCAATCTTTCTTTTAAAGATCCATTTGCACCCCACAGGTTTTACCCCAGGGGGTACAACGTCCAAAGTCCACACTTTGTTGGTGTACATAGACTCCATATCGGATCTCGTGGCATTCAGCCACTTCACAGAGTCTTTACTCGTGATAGCTTGCTGAAAACTGGTAGGATCATCATCATCCATGATGCAATCTTCTCCGTTACCATCAATGAGGAAACCATAGTACCTCTCCGGTGGGCGAGAAGTCCTACCAGACCTACGGAGTGGCCGAGGTTCTTCAGTTTCTGCTGCAACAGCCGGTTCAACCAAATCGTCATTTATAGTTTGTCTCTAGAAGCTCTTCTAGATCTACCACCTTGTCATTATCTTTATCTGTGAAAAACTCTTTTTCCAAGAATGTGGCATATTGAGAAACAAACACTTTTTGTTCCTCTTTGTGATAGAATAGATATCCATAAGAATTCTTTGGATATCCTACAAAGTTACACATGACTGACCGTGTCTCGAGTTTGTCCGGATTCTGCTTTTTAACATCGGCCGGGCAACCCCAAATCTTAATTCTCTTAAGAGATGGTCTCTTCCCATGCCATATCTCATATGGTGTGGTGGACACGTCTTTGGTTGGAACCCTGTTCAGTAGAAACGCTGCAGTCTCCAATGCATGCCCCCAAAACGAGACGGGTAACTCAGCGTCACTCATCATGGACCGGACCATATCTAAAAGGGTCATATTCCTTCGTTCTGACACACCGTTGTGCTGTGGTGTGTAAGGAGGAGTGAGCTGAGAGAGAATCCCATTCTCTTTCAAGAAGTTTGCAAATTCTGCACTGAGATACTCACCACCTCGATCTGATCGAAGCATTTTGATACTCAAGCCGGTTTGTTTTTCTACTTCTTATTTATATTCAATGAATTTCTCAAAAGCTTCGGACTTGTGTTTTAATAAAAATACATGACCGAATCTTGAGAAATCATCAGTGAATGTAATGAAGTATGAAAAACCGCCTCTAGCCTGTGTAGACATAGGCCCACATATATCACTATGTATGAGGCCCAGGAGCTGAGTAGCTCTTTCTCCGTGTCCGGTAAACGGAGTTTTGGTCATTTTACCCTTGATACAAGACTGGCAAGTCGCATAAGATTTATATTCAAAAGAATTTAAATAACCATCTTTGTGTAACTTGTTTAGTCTTGTTTCGTTAATATGACCAAGTCTACAGTGCCAAAGAAAAGCTTCATTTAACTCTGAAAGTTTTCTTTTATTAGTGTGTTGTATACTGAAAACTGTGTGTTGATTTAGGACATATATTCCGTTGTTAAGCGTACCATACCCAACCAACATTTGATTCAGGTTAATGTTCATAACATTGTTTTGCAATACAAAATTATACCCTTCATTGTCCAACAAAGAAACGGATATTATATTACATAGCATACTTGGTACAAAATAACATGGATTTAAAACCAAAATACATCCAGATGGCAACCCCAAGTGATACTCTCCCACTGCGACTGTATGTACATTGGAACCATTTCCAACGTGGAGAGTATGGTCACCTGTCCTCAAAACCTTGCTATTTCTCAGACCCTGCATAGAATTGCAAATGTGAGAACCTGAACCGGTATCCAATACCCAGGAAGCAGAGTTTATAGAAAAACAGTTTTCAGTCACAAACGCACCTGAAACAGAAGCATCACCATGCTTCTTCTTGAGACTTAAGTACTCCGTGCAATTGCGCTTCCAATGTCCTGTCTTGTGGCAGTGAAAACATTCGCCCTTCCCCGAGTCTCCAGCTTTGGACTTTCCCTTTCCCTTCACCTTTTTAACTCCGCCCTTAGGATTAGTGGGTTTCTTCTTTTTCTTTCCTTTGGCCTTGGCTTTCGGGCGAGAAGAGGAAGACTGTCCAATAGTCATAACGGGAGTTTTTGCTAACTTCATAGTGCTCTCTGCACTCCTTAACATATTAAGGAGTTCAGGGAGGTCCTTCTCCATGCCATGCATGTTGAAGTTCACTATGAACTGAGCAAAGGTGGAGGGGAGGGACTGCAGAATAATATCTATATATTGTTCATTGTCTATCGTCCATCCAAGGTCCTCAAGCTCTTCTATAAGAGCTATCATCTTCAGAACATGGTCTCCTACTGGTATGCCAGGGGCCATTCGCATCTGAAACAATTTCTTTGATGCTTCGTATCGTAATACGCGGGATTGCTCCCCGTACAACTCCTTTGTATGGAGCAATATACCGTGAATGTCCATGTCCTCGTGCTGCTTTTGATGTGTGTTATCCATCGATGCAAGCACGAGGCATGTGGCCGTGGCACAGTCAGCGTCCCATGTCTTGCGGACTTCAATGTCCGCAACTGAGGATTTTGGACCAGGGACGAGCGGGGCTGTAGCCGTGAGGACATATGATACTTTATCAAAAGTCAAGACGATTTTCAGATTCCTCAGCCAGTCTTTATAGTTGGTCCCATTCAGTTTATTTTTATCTAGTAAAAGCTTGAGTCCAGTCATGGGTATCTGCCATTAAGAGAGATAAAAGAATACACTCAGCGAAAGCTCTTGCATAGATAAGATTGGTTATTATCTTGTCTAATCGATATTTCCCACTGCTTTTATCGAGTCTTTCTTTCAAACCTTAAAAAGAAAAACTAGCCAGGATTAATTACAGTCTACAACTTCGCTAACCGTTCAGCCAGGCCAGTGTCGATACTTGAGGGAGGTTCCCGGTGCTTTCGTACGGACCTAATTAGAGTAAACCTCGTTTTCCCAGAGGCGGAGCCCCGTTAACACCTTTCTAGACACCTAATGAGTTAGCTAATTTTAAATTGTAAAACTCTCCTAGGAGCAACTATTGCCCACAGTGGGATCGGGATCCAACCATCACATAGAAGGTATGCAATCTCATTGCAAATTTCAACTATTGAAATTTCCGATGTGTTTTTTACCCCTGGCACTTATGACCTTAACTAAGGTCAACAAATCATAAGTACCAGTCAAGTTCTACCCGTCATTTCTTGATTAATTAGACCCACTCATATGACCCTTAACTAAGGTCAACAAAGTTATAAGAATGTCCTAATTAATCTGCATCATATGCAATGTAGGAAGACATCACTTAGCTACCGTACACTACGCCTTAACTATAGTCAACAAACGTAGCACGAATACTAAGTACTCTACTTCCTAAAATGACGGAGGGTTGCGTATGATTTTTAAGAAAATCTTTAACGCTTTGAACTTGATATCATTGTAGAATCAAATGGTTTCCAAAAGGAGTGGCTTAAGCTCCGCAGTTTTGAAATATAGCTTTTTCATAAATAGCCGAGTAGTTTTCAAATCCGATTCTACAACATCTTTTTAGGTTTATTTTCTTTACATTAATCACATTAATGTAATCCCATCATTTAAGTCCTTAAGCCAATCACAGAAAAGAAATGAAAATAACACGTACGCTTATGCCATCCGCATTCGCCGCAATGTTCCGTTATGCACCGTTAGGTTACTTAACTAACGGCATACCGGGACGGGACTAGCGCGGGTGTAAAACATAAGCAACGTCTACTATATATCATATATATAAAATGTCATTCGTCTCAGATATCTCAGAACACAGGCATCAGAAATATAGATATAACATGGGATATACTAGGACGTCCGTATTTAGTATTTAGCCAGAATAGAAAATACGGATCCACAGTCGCGATGAATAGCCAAGCCCACACCTTGGACCCCTACGAGAGCGGCAAGTGACCCTACCAATCCTGGAGTTTAGGAGACCCGGTCTTGACTCCTCGAGATGGCCTCCCACTGAACCCCAGAACCCGGTCACCTGTGCTCCCCTCCTTGGGTCCATCCTAATGCGGAAAAGTAAATAATATACAACACAGGTGGCAGCAACCTCAACCCGGAAGTGCCCAAAATAAAAGAATATTACATTACATATGAATTTACATGAATGAAAATATAAAAACTCTCATCTCACATAAAAAACCCCCGGCTATTCAATCGCGACAATGCTGCACATCATATCTCAGCAACACATAATATCTCATATCATCAACGTAAGTAAGTATGCATACCCCAATTGTCGTTGATGTATAGCAACGAAACCGGCGATATCGTACATACTACACTTACGGTCACAGAAAAGAAAGTGTAAAACTACAATATTTGGAAACCACATTCTCTTTAGACATCATAAATGCGAAATATCACATATTTCGTATTTCATGCCTAAACTATACGAATTTCATATATTGTATCACATTCCGGATAAACAGACAGTATTGAAGTTTTCGAACGAACGATCAAATACCCAGGATTCACTAAAGCCCAACACTTGAGCAAAGTTCAAACACTTGGAGTGTGACACGGTAGTAGCGGTCCAGCCGTAGAAGGGTCAAGCCAACGCCTCACATGTGGCACGCCGTACTGCTCCAAACCCTAAGGTTCAAAGGGCAGTTCAAGACGGTCACATAATCGAGTTAAGGTTTGTTGTCTTCTAGAGGGACCACCACAAAAAGACTTGCACGTATTTCCAAAACATTTAAACCCCGTGAATAGTGAGCAAATGATACTCGTTCAAACACTTCAATACTTTCTTATTTACCCGAAAAAGCTACGAAATGAAAATTCCGATCGAATCGACGAGTCCAAAATCATCTCCAGAATTTTTCAAAACTAAATACAGATTAAAAATACCCAAAAATTTATACAAGCAGATTCAAAAATTACAGTAAAAAAATTATCCAATAATTCATATATACGGCCGCGAAACCGCGGCCTAAGCAAGCTTAGGCCGCGTTTCCGCGGCAACAATCACTATTCATTGGAAAATTTTTGTACCGTAATCCTTAGATTTATCTGCTGATATTTTTAGATATTTTTAATTCTGAAAAATGTCAAATTTTAGAAAATTTCCAGAGAGCACCCTAAAATACCGTATTTCGGTTCGATCGGAGTTTTAACTTCGTAAAAAGGTCGCCTAATGTTCTAGGTCAGCTCTGATACCACTGTAAGGTTTGCCTAGCACCCTATGAAGAGTTTTGAAGCATCACATGTCTCAAAGTATGTATTTTTAAGGTGCTAAACAAACACGCAAAGGAATCGATCCTAGAAAATTAGGGTTACAAAACTTTATGCTAATAAAAAAAATAGGGTTTGAAGGCTACAACCTTTGTAGCTCCACTTTTTCTTGACTCCTTAATCTCTAGGGTGTTGGAAGAAGGTCCACTTGTAGTCCTCATTCGTCCACGACGATCCACCCGAAGTTTCCCGTCCAAGCTTGCAACTTTGGAAAAGCAAAGAGAACACTCTAATCAAGTTGGCTAGACTTGAGTAGAATGATGTTGTGGCTAAGGATCTCACTTCAAAGCCTTTCTTTAATTGTGTTTAACTCACTAGAAAAAACTCGAGAGGAAAAAGGTGAAGGAGGATGAAGATGGTGGCTATTTTTAACAAGAGGTGAAAAATGACCCTTAGTTCAAAAAGAAAATGAAATATATCACTATATATATTTATTTCCTTCTTGCATTCAACCATGATTAAAATGATGGAGAGTTAATTTAACTTGGGTTTTAAATGATAAAGAGAAGGATAACCCTAGGTTAGTGGTAGTTGAGCTTGGTTAGGTTAGAAGAAGAATGTAGAAGCTAGAATGATTATCCTTTTCTTTTCATTTTGTTTTAAAACCAAAATTAAATAATAATCCATTATTTAATCCATGGTGTGAGTCTAACATTGCCACCATTTCCATATGCTAACAACCATGATGGATGGGTGTATGTATGTATGCATGTATGCACATCCACATGTGCATGAAACTAGAATGAAAGAAAGAAACACATGCATGCATGGATACATCCATCAAACCCTAGAAAGGTTTCAAGTGAGAAAACTAATGGTTAGATGATAAATCAACACTTAATTTATCAACCCGGTCATATCTCATATGACACCACCAAAAGAAGGCCACCCGATCAATGTTCGGTATCATATACGCACATTTTAATCGGGTGCATGCGCATATCGCATACGCGCACCACAACGTTTCGCCTGGACTGGGTAACTCCTTTGTGGGACTCTAAGACTCATCAATACGCCGGCAGAGGGTGATGATCATATCAGGTACCCCCTAACAGCAAGCGGTCAGCTAAACGTAACGGCCACCCGGGTATTGAGCGATCAGAAGATAACAAGCGAACCTGCTACAACTCCCATCGAGCCAACCGGCAACACTACCGTACAGTCCGGTCTCTACGTCAGATATACCGCATATCGAGCCTAGGGATGGTCACGTCGACCCTAATAGCTTAATAAGTCATGCCGGTGAATGGTCTATAACAGATCGAGAAACTACTGATAACACTTATCAGCAATTCTCAGCAGCCCTGGCCAGGGACTTACTGATATAACCAGTCGGGCACAGTACAGCATCAACTCCCAATACCGGGAGAGACGAAACCCCTCCTATCGCTCATTTCCTTCGTGTGTCTCGGGACTGTACCCAACGGCCACCTATTTGCACGACTCAGTAGAGCCGTGGTAGGGTGGCAATCAAAGTACAGTGGGAGAACAAACAAGACTCTATGACGATCTCGGATCTACAGACTAACCTGTACCAGTGTCACCTGAGAACTGCTATTCGACGATAGATATAATTCCATATAGGAGTTCTCGGTGAGTCCATCCAGTGTACCCAGTCAGCACTGAGCACCCGTATATGATCTTGATGTCAAACATCGATGAATGTGGGAACATCCATCGCCCATCGCATGGGTCTAGCATCATATACGCTAGTCTACTCTGGTATATCAATGCCCCGTCTCGATATACCTACGACTAGGGACTTTCTAGGATATGCTTATAGACTACAGATGTCCCACTAGTATGATCTCGATCATAATCAGAGCAGTCAAGCCAATATCCTCAGGGCTTAATCAGCATGTATGAGTGAATAATAAGCATGATCAAATCAACATGTCAGATAAAGAAGAACCAGATAGCATACTATCATGTCGAGCAAGAATGCATACTGAATATACATATACATGTATAGATACATCCACTAGCATATAATGGCCTCTAGGGCATACATATATCCAATAGGTATGGTATATTAAATAACAGGATATACGTCATAAATCAGCATACAGTTTTTCATATACAACACGCAAACAAAAGAAAGGTTTCAGACATAAATGAATCTTTCATTTTGCATTGTAGACTTGGTCATATTAACGAAATAAGACTAACCAAGCTACATAAAGATGGATATTTGAACCCGTTTAAATATAAATCTTATGCGACTTGCCAGTCTTGTATCAAGGGTAAAATGACCAAAACTCCATTTATTGGACACGGAGAGAGAGCTACTGAACTCTTAGGCCTCATACATGATGATGTATTTAGACCAATGTCTACATATGCGAGATGTGGTTTTTCGTACTTCATAACTTACACTGATGATTTATCGAGATTCGGGCACGTGTTCTTATTGAAACATAAGTCCGAAGCCTTCGAAAGATTCAAGGAGTATAAATCTGAAGTAGAAAAAAAACCAGGCTTAAGTATCAAGAAACTTCGATCAGATCGAGGAGGTGAGTATCTAAGCTCAGAGTTTCTAGATTTCCTAAAACAGAATGGGATTCTCTCTCAGCTCACTCCTCCATACACACCACAGCACAATGGTGTATCGGAGAGGAGGAATCATACCTTATTAGATATGGTACGATCTATGATGAGTGATGCTGAGTTACAATATCATTCTGGGGGTACGCATTGGAGACTGTGATTTACCTATTGAACAGGGTTCCGACAAAAACCGTATCTACCACTCCATATGAGATATAGTATGAGAAGAGACCATCTCTTAAAAGAGTTAAGATATGGGGTTGTCCGACTTATGTGAAAAAGCAGAATCCAGACAAACTTGAGACACGGTCGGTTTTGTGTAAATTTATGGGATATCCAAAACACTCGTATGGATATTTTTTCTACCACAAGGAGAAACAAAGGATGTTTGTTTCTCAGTATGCCACATTTTTAGAAAATGATTTTTTACAAATGATACTGTTGGCAATGCCGTAGAACAGGAAGAAATTCCAGATACACAAACAATTACCGATGATTTGGTTGAACCTGAGATTTCAATAGAACCTGACGAACCTCAACCACTCCGTAGATCTAGTAGGACTTCTCTCCCACCTGATAGAAACTACGGTTTTCTAATTGATGGTGATAGAGAAGATTGCATCATGGATGATGATGACCCTACTAGTTTTCAGCAAGCTATCACGAGTGGTGACTCAGTGAAGTGGCTGGATGCCATGAGATCCGAAATAGAATCCTTGCACAGCAACAAAGTATGGACTTTGGAGGTTGCACCTTCTGGAGTAAAACCCATAGGGTGCAAATGGATTTTTAAAAGAAAGTTCGGTGTGGATGGTCAGATGGAGACCTATAAAGCTAGGCTGGTAGCAAAAGGATTTCGTCAGAGACCAGGCATGGACTATGATGAAACTTTTTCACCAGTCGCGATGCTCAAATCCATTCGGATCCTGCTTGCTATAGCTGCTCACTATGATTATGAGATCAGGCAGATGGATGTTAAAACGTCATTTCTAAATGGTGATTTAGAAGAATGCGTTTTTATGGATCAGCCAGAAGGCTTCATTGATAGTGGGAGCAGCGGAAAGGCATGCAGACTGCTTAAATCTATCTATGGATTAAAGCAGGCATCACGGAGTTGGAACGTCTGCTTTGATGATACAATCAAAGAGTCGGGTTTTATCAAAATTGTGGATGAACTATGTATTTATAAAAGGATTGTAGAGAGTACTGTTACATTCCTCGTATTGTACGTGGACGACATTCTCTTGATAGGAAATGATATTCCTATGCTACAATCGGTCAAACTATTCTTATCGCAGAGGTTCTCGATAAAAGACCTGGGCGATGCCTCGTACATTCTGGGGATTAAGATCTATAGAGATAGATCTAAGAAATTATTGGGATTGTCCCAATCGAGATACATTGACACCATACTAAAGAGGTTTAGTATGGAAGATTCCAAGAGGGGTAATTTACCCGCTTGTCACGGGATCACCCTCTCCAAAGAGATGTCTCCAAAGACTGATGAGGAGAGGGCTCACATGAGCATTATACCATATGCTTCGGCAGTAGAATCTATAATGTATGCGATGTTATGTACTCGCCCAGATGTAGCTTATGCACTGAGTGCAGTAAGCAGGTATCAATCTAACCCAGAGGAGAAACATTGGACTGCTGTGAAGAACATTCTGAAGTACTTGAGAAGAACTAAAGAAATGTTCTTACTGTATGGTAATGAAGATCTCCATATGGAGGGATTTACCGACTCAAGCTTCCAGAGCGACAAGGATGACAGTAAGTCCATCTCAGGGTTTGTATTTACCCTAAATGGAGGGGCAGTATGTTGAAAGAGTTCCAAGCAAGATACCGTCACTGACTCCACGATGGAAGCTGAGTATATTGCTGCTAATGATGCCGCAAAAGCTGCATTCTGGATGAAGAAGTTCATTTCTGAACTTCAGGTGGTTCCATCCATTGCTAATCCAATACCTCTATATTGCGATTGTTGGCTATAGTGCCCTTAAGGTAATTATCATAGTTGCGGACTTGTGATTATGATGCTTGAGGCATGACCTATACCGATGAAACGGTCTTACTCAAGATGATAGTATGTTATCTGGTTTGTCTTTATCATCGTATACATGTTGATAGAGCCCATAGGATTCTTGATTGACTGCCAGCATTGTGATGGCGATCACATACGTGGGAGCTGGGGATCTATAAGCACATCCTTAAATGTCCTTAGTCGTTGGAGTATCGAGACCGGGAATCAGTACTCCAGTGTAGACTAGTGTATACTAATCGAGACCCCGACGAGTGGCGGTGGCCAGGCCTCACTTGCCATTGGTGTTAGTTTGTTCACCTAAGATAGTGTACAGGTGCTCATTGGGTTATGAGTACACTGGACGGACTCGCCGGGAACTTGCTAGTTGGTATTATACCTATTGTCAGATAGCAGTTCCTAGGTGACATGTGTACAGGTTTGTCTGTCGACCTGAGATCGTCATTTGTCTCGTATGAGTTCCCACTGTACTTTGATTACTACCCTACCATGGCTCAAAGGAGTCGTGCAAACAGGTTTTAGTTGGGTACAGTCCCGAGCCACTTGGAGGCAGTGATCGGATCGTCGGGGATTCGTCTCTCCTGGTATTGGGGGTTAATGTCGCGTTGTGTACGGATGGCTATCACTATAAATCTATGGCCACGGTGGACGAGAATTATCGATCCAGGATCGATGGTTTCTCAGGTTGTGATGGGTTTCATCCTGACAATAAATGTCGCGTTGTTGGGGGTCTGACTTTATCCACCCCCTAGACTCGATATGCGATACTCTTAGATGAACAGACCGGACTCTGCGGATATTGTCACTGACAGGCTCAGTAGGGGTTCAGGATGAGTTTGCTCGTCGGCCTCCCTTTCGCTCAATACCTGGATAGCCGTTACGTACAAGTAGTGCCGCTGACGTGCTTGTGGTTAAACCCACTGCCAGCGTATTGACGAGTCTTTAGAGTCCCACACAGAGGGTTTCCCTGGTTCTGGCGAAATGATGTAGTAGCTGTATTGGATACGTACAGGGTTCTGATCGATTGATGTACATTGTACTCGGACTTTCGATTAGACAGTTGATAATACTAGCCGGCTCGGGTTTGAGCCGGATTACTAAATCAGGTATTGATTTATTAATTTACATATATGTATTTCGGTACGTATATTCTAGTATTATATTCTTTGTGTTATGCTATCTTTTTGGGTATTCGTATTTCGGCACGAATGCAGATATATTTACAGGTGAATGTAATCCGTATTTTTTACCGGATAACATTCTAGAAGATGCAACATCATTTCTTGATTTGACCATTTTATTAAAATTGTAAATGAGGTGGATATTAGCATGATGAGGTGTGGAGACAACCATGCTTGCAATAGTGCACACAAATGAATTGTTAATTCATTTGTGTTCACTATTCATGTATGGTAGGATTTTAACATTGAAAAAATGCATTTTACAAAACCTTGCATGCTATTTTCTCTTTCCAAGGTAAGCTCATTTTTGAAGCATGAAGGTTTTGTTCATTGTTTTTCTTCTTGAGCTCCTCCTTCACCATTTGTGTTTCACCTCCACTAGTTTTCATGCTTTGCTTCCACTTTCATAAATTGAGATAGCTAATATTAAGAAACATTCACACTACATCCTAGGCTCTCTAGGGTAGCATCCTAGAGACCCTAGTTGCTCCGTATGCATCATGTCGTGGAGCTAGAGCCGGAGTTATATCCCTCGGGTGGATGATCGGAGATGGAGGAAGACCGGCAACCAAACATCATCAAAGGATCACGAGGAGCTTGGAATGAAGACCGAAGGACATGGATCAACTCGGTATAACGATTCTAACCTCTTCTTAGTTTGCTAGTTTAGGATTTAAGGTCGATCCGGGATTCGGGTAACGGTAGCACCGGTTTAGAAAATTTTTGTTCCGCATTTTGGCCGCGTTTCGACGGCCGGGGCACTGCCGTGACCCTTCATGGTATCAGAGCCACCCTTTAAACCCCTTACTAGCTTGTTTAAACGTGCTTGAAAAATTGATCGACGGAAATTTGCAAAATCATGTTTTCATTTTTCGGTTTGCTGTCGTTTTTCAAAAGTGTTCAAAAAATTATTTGCAGTTGCTTAAAAATCCGTGCAGGCGATTCTATGGGTACAGAAAAAATTTGGGCCTCTAATTCCTCTATGGCACCGCGGAACCACCGCACATACCCCCTATTGGCGGCCGATCCGCGTCCATTTATTGGCAACGGGCTTCGAAATTTTTACTGTAGCCCCCTAATGTGAAATTTTGATTTTTTGTGATATTCTGTTTTGGCCCAGGTTTCAGTGAAGTGTTGTTTTGCTATTGGGGCCAATTTGGAACTTAGTCGATCGATATTTTAAGTGTGCGTTTAACAGTACATACATTTCTATCTGCGACCGTGAATGTCATTTGATCGGTAAACCCGTCTAACTGCTATATGTTCTTTTAGACGGGTTTGCGAACGTGACATTTACGTTGATGTTCTGTGTTGTGCTGTGATGTTGGTTGGATTGTCGTGGTGGATAGCTGTGGTGCAATGTTAATGCAGTTTTATTTCATTTGTACATTTGATATTGCGGGGCGAGCGTCCGACATGTGGGCTGCCGTCACTGCCAGTTTGTATATTATTCTTTTGGGGTATGACCGGGCTGAGGTCGATGTCACCCTTGTATATTATTTTCTTTTCTGTACTAGGATAACCCCGCGGTGGGGTGTACGAATAGCCGGATTCTAGAGGGCAACTGGTCCGCATCTCATGGCGTTGGGATGGAGGGGACCTTACTCTAGAATTGGCAGGCTATTCGCCGCACTCGTAGGGGGTATAGGTGACCCAGGAGTGGTGCTCAAGTTACCGGATTCCGTGAAGTGCTGGGTGGTCCATTCACGTTGCTGAAGGGGGCTGCCTCACATCTGGTTTTGGCGGGTAACTTTCCGCACTCGTAGGGGTCTAGGTTTCATTGCACATGCTATCCACACGACAGGGAACGTCAGGTCTCACTTGCGGCACAAGTGAAACCCGGGGCTCCAGATTATCCACCATTCTGTGTTGCTTCTGTGATGTTTCTGTGATGTTGCTTTATATCATGCCAGGGACGAATGTTATATATATATATTCATTTATACTAGTAGATGTTGTATATGTTTTGCACCCGCACTAGCCCAGTCCCCGCTCTATCGTTAGTTAAGTAACCTAACGGGTGATGACGAGACCCAGTGGCGAATGCGGATGGCATATAAGTATATTTTATTTTCGTTCTTTTCTGGAGTGATTAATTGATGGGACTGCATTGATTCTTATCAATGCAAGGATAAAACAAACCTATATATATATGATGTTGTTGGAACCAATTTTTTAAAACTGACATTACAGACGTTCTCTTTTGCTTTGCACAGTGGTATTCGGTTATGAATATCCAGCACCTCATTCGACGAGGCAAGGGCCGAGATCCCTTCATCGGGAGTGACCCCTTGAGTAAAAGTTTGCGTCAACGTAATAACTTCACTATAGTAGATTACTTTTTCTTTGCATCGTGGTATTCAGTTTGGGATATCCTGCACCCCATTCGACTGGGAAAGAGCCGAGATCCTTTCACCAGGAGTGACCTCTTTAGCAAAAGTTTTCGCCACTATATATTTATAAAACCACTTAGATTCCTTCAACGATATCAAGTTCATTACGTTAATGGTTTTTCGCTAAAAACCAGTCGTAGCCCTCCGTCACTTCAGATTTGGATTGCTTAGTATTCGTGCTACGTATGTCGTGCTTAGCCGAGGCGTAGTGTTCAGTAGCTATGTAGTGCTTTTCTGTTTCATGGATATATGATTGGTTAGGACAGTCGTACGGTCATTTTGGCACAGTCAAGGACTCGTGCGGGTGGATCTAATGCAATCAAGATAGTGACAAGTTGAACTTGACTAGGATCCTTTGATATGTTGGCTCAGTCAAGGTCACTTGGGTCCTAGGGGTAAAAACACACATCGGGAGTTTCAAACATACAGGAAACTTGCCAGGTTTGCGCATACCTTCTGGAGTGTGGTGACTTGAGTGGCTTCCATCAAGTTATCATGCGATGATAGTTGGATCCCGATTCCCACTGATGAGTAGGATTACTCCTCGAGTGATTCCGACTAATTCTCCTTTTAGGTTTGGAGGAGAATTCAAGGAAACAGTGGGAGCCATCCAGATTAGATAAAGTAATTGACCATTCTGATCTAGGTTAGAGAGCATGCTGAGTGTTTCTTTTCTGTCTGTCTCTGGCCGCAACTATGACCCGACCTTTGACTAAAACTCATGAAACAAAGTTAACCGAACCTTCTTAAAACACTTTGGCTTTTGGAATGTCACGGTGTCGCATACATCCTTGCCACTTCTATATCACCTTTGCATTTCTCCAGAACACCCCGTATTACTACGAACATCCACTTCCATTGGATAAATCCATCGTATAGTTACATACGAACTCGAAGGAACTTTTTTGAGGATGGATTCTGGTTCGGGAGAGATTGAATAGGATTATTCGGTTGTCTTTTCTCTTTACCTTCTCTCAGGTTATGAGGGCTCCTAGGATTAGGAGAGGATACACCTATTAAGCTTATTGGATAGACTTCCTCCATACCATAGGCAGGTGCCGAACGGTAGGGAAGGAAGAAAACCAACAAGCTAAACTATGGTGTACAGAAGGTAATAAGTAAAGTCATATAAGGGGATTAGAAAAAATGGCAAAGGAAATTGCGATCACCATCATTCATGACAAAGACCCTGTGCACCCCTGCCACTCCTACATCCACTTTGCTTTTCTCTAGAACACTCCGTATGACTACGGATATCCACTTCCATTGGATATGCCATCGTATAGTTACATACCAACTCGAAGGAATTCGTTCCAGATTCGGGGATGGTTTTCGGTTCAAGAGAAATTAGATAGGATTATTCAGATGTCTTTTCTCTTTACTTTCTCTCAGGTTGTGAGGGTTCCTAGGATTAGGAGAGTACACCTATTACGTTTATTGGATATGTTAGTTGTATGTTTGCCCTAGAGGCCAGTATTGTACAGATGATGTATTTTATATTGGATGCTTGGACATATATAGAGATGACTTTCTTGCTCGATATAATAGTATGCTATCTGGTTGCTCTTTATCTTAACATGTATACTAGTCTCTTTAAACTGTCTTATAGTTACATGTTGGTAAAGCCCTTAGGATGTGTACTTGACTACCTAGACTATGATGCAGATCATGCTAGTGGGGACATGATAGTCCATAAGTACATCCTTCAAGGTCCCTAGTCGTGTGTGTATCGAGACGGGGCATCGATATACCAGTGTAGACTAGCGTATACGCTTCTCGACCCATGAGATGGGCGATGGATGATCCCATATCCATTGGTGTTTGACATTAGAGATGGTATACGGGTGCTCAGTGGAGACTGGGTACACTGGACGGACTCGCCGAGAACTCTCAGATGGTATTATACCTCACGTCAGATGGCAGTTCTCAGGTGACACTTGTACAGGTTAGTCTGTAGACCCGAGATCGTCATAGAGCCTTGTGTGATTCCCGCTGTGCTTTGATCTCCACCTTACCACATCTATGAGGGCGTGCAAAACGGTGGTTTTTGGGTACAGTCCCGAGTCACATGGAGGCAATGAGCGACAGGAGGGGTTTCGTCTCTCCCGGTATTGGGGGTTGATGTTGTACTGTGCTCGATTGGCCGTAACCGGGAAGTCCCTGTCCAGGGCTGATTCAGAGATTTGCTGGTAAGTGTTACCAGTAGTTTCTCGACCCGTTATGAGCCTCACATCGGCACGACTTATCGGTTATTGGGGTCTGACGTTTACCACCCCTAGACATGATATGCGACATATCAGACGAGGAGACCGGACTATACGGGATGTGTTGCCGATCGGCTCGACGGGAGTTGTAGCTGATTCGCTTGTTCTCTTCTGATCGCTTAATACCCGGGTGGCCGTTACGTTTAGCTGACCGCTTGCGGCTTGGGGGTTCTTGATATGATCATCACCCACTGCCAGCGTATTGACGAGTCTCAGAGTCCCACAATGGAGTTTCCTAGTCTAGGCGAAACGTTGTGGTGCGCGTATGCGATATGCACATGGACCCGATTAAAATGCGTGTATAGGGTACCGTATATTGGTCGGGCGGCTTGCTTTTGGTAGGGGTCTTATGTGATATGGCCGGATTGATAAATCAAGTGTTGCTTTATCATTTAACCCTTAGCTTCTCACTTGAAATCCTTTCTTGAGTATGCTGGATGTATGCATGCATGTATAGTTTCTTTATTGATTCATGCACATATGGATGTACATATACACATACATACATACATACATCCTTCATGGTTGTACATACATGAAAATGGTGGCAATATAAGACTCACACCATGGTTTTATTTATGGATTAAATTGCATTTGATTTAAAAACAAAAAGGAAAAAGGCAAATGGTCATTATTGATTTGTTTCTACACTCTTTTCTTGACCTAACCATTCTCACCCACCTTTTCACCATGGGTTACTTTTCCTTTTGTACTTTTAACTCAAGTTCAATAATATCCTAACCATGGTTTGATATGAGAAGAGGAAAATATATATTGATATATTTTCTATTTTCTTTTGTGAGTTGAACTTATCATCTTCTCAAATTGCCATCATCTTCTTCTTCCTCTCTCATTTTGCTCTCTAGTTCTTTGTAGTGAGCAATATACTCATCAAGATTGGATTTTGAAGTGAGAAAGAGAACCACAACACCATTCTACACAAGTCTAGCCCACTTGTTTGGAGTGTTAGCTTGATTTCGTTCACTTGATCGGATAAAGTTGCAAGCTTGGACAAAGCGGACTCCGGGTGGATCATCGGTGACATCGAGGAGTTCAAGCGGAGCTTTTTCAAACCCTAAGTAGCCGAGGAGTCTAGCGTAGGGAGCTACAAAGGTTGTACTCTCTAAACCCTAGCTTTCCTTTCATATGATGATGTGAAAAATTTGAAACCCTAATCTTTCTAGGATCAATCCGATGTTTGTTAACTTAGCATCCTAAAGACTCCACCTTTGGATCATGTGATGCTTCCAAACCCTTCATGAGGTGCTAGGCTAACCCTATATTGGTACCAGAGCCGACCTAGAACATTAGGCGACACCTTTACGAAGTTAAAACTCCGATCGAACCGAAAATACGGTTTTTTGGGTGCTCTCTGGACTTTTTTCAAAATCTGGTTATTTTCAGAAGTAAAAATATGTAAAAAATTCAGCAGTAAAAATAAGAATTATGGTATAAATTTTTTTTGATGAACAGTCTTTTCTGCCGCGGAAACGCGGCCTAAGCTTTCTTGGGCCGCGGTTCCACAGCCGTACACCTCAATCACTGTATAATTTTTATACTGTAATGCTTAATTCTGCTTGTATATTTTTTAGAGTATTTTTTAATCTGTGTTTAGTGCTGAAAAATTCTGGAGATGGTTTTCGACTCGTCGATTCGATCGGAATTTTGATTTCGTGTCTTTTCCGGGTAAATTAGAAAGTAGTGAAGTGTTTGAACGAGTATCATTTGCTCACTTTTCACGGGGTTTAAATATTTTGGAGATACGTGCAAGTTTTGTGGTGGTCCCTCTAGAAGACAACAAACCTTAACTCGATTATGTGACCGTTTTGAACTGCCTTTTGAACCTTAGGGTTTGGGGCAGTACGGCATGCCACATGTGAGGCGTTGGCTTGACCCTTCTACGGCTAGACCGCTACTACTGTGTCACACTCCAAGTTTTTGAACTTCGCTCAAGTGTTGAGCTTTAGCGAATCTTGGGTATTTGATCGTTCGTTCGAAAACTTTAATACAGTCTGTTTATCTTGAATGTGATGCAATGTGTGGAATTCATATTATAAGACATGAAATACGAGGTATGTGATACTTCGCATTTACGATGTCTAAAGAGAATGTGGATTCCAAATATTGCAGTTTTACACTTTCTTTTCTGTGACCGTAAGTGTAGTATGTATTTGCCGATTGTCGTTGCTATACGTCGACGACAATCGGTGTATGCATACTTACTTACGTTGATGATATGAGATATTATGTGTTGCTGAGATATGATGTGCAGGATTGTCACGATTGAATAGCCGGGTTTTTTTAATGTGAGATGGGAGTTTTATATTTTCATTCATGTAAATTCAAATGTAATGTAATATTCTTTTATTTGGGGCACTTCCGGGTTGAGGTCGATGCCACCTGTGCTGTATATTATTTACTTTTCCGCATTAGGATGGACCCATGGAGGGGAGCACGGGTGACCGGGTTCTGGGGTTCAGTAGGAGGCCATCTCGAAGAGTCGAGACCGGGTCTCCTAAACTCCAGAATTGGTAGGGTCGCTTGCCGCTCTCGTAGGGGTCCAGGGTGTGGGCTTGGCTATTCATCGCGACTGTGGAATTCGTATTTTCTATTTTGGCTAAATACTAAATACGGACGTCCTAGTATATCCCACATTATATCTATGTTTCTGCTGCGATATCTGTGATGTGATCATTTGATATGTTCTGATGGATACAGTATATAGTATATATGATATATTATATAGGCGTTACTTATGTTTTACATCCGCACTAGCCCTGCCCTGCTCTGTCATTAGTTACCTAACCTAACGGTGCATGAGGGGACATCGAGGCGAATGCGGATGGCATAAGTGTACGTCGTATTTATCTGTGATGTTTAGGTGGCTTAAATGATGGGACTTCATTAATGTGATTAATGAAAGAAAAGAAACCTAAAAGATGTTGTAGAATCAAATTTTCAAAAAAAAAGGGTAGCTACAGTTTTGCTTTGCATAGCGGTATATATGATATACTCTGCACCTTATTCGATGTGGAAAGGGCCGAGATCCCTTCACCGGGAGTGACCCCTTTAGCAATAACTGGCAGATGCTACACACTCGGTTTGTCTTTTGAAAGCTTCTATAGTTTCTGCTTTGCACAGTGATATATATGATATATCCCGCACCTCATTCGACGAGGAAAGGGCCGACGATCCCTTCACCGGGAGTGACCCCTTTAGCAAAACTAGAAAAGCCTCAAAATCACTCCATTTCAAAACTTCATTTGATTCTACAACGATATCAAGTTCATTACGCAATAGGTTTTCAGAAAAACCTGTCGTAGCCCTCCGTCATTTCAGATAAGTCCTACTTAGTATTCGTGCTACGTTTGTTGGCCTGCGTCAAGGCGTAGTGTGCGGTAGCTAACTAGTATTTATCTGTTAATGCATGTGATGCAGATTCGATTAGGGTAGTCGTGCGATTTTGTTGGCCCGCGTCAAGGGTCGTACGGGTGGGTTTAATTCAATCAAGAAATGACGGGTTGAACTTGACTAGCGCACTATGGTTTGTTGGCCTGCGTCAAGGTCATAGGACACTAGGGCAAAATATTATCGGGAATTTCAAGTGTTGAAATTTGCAATGAGATTGCATACCTTCTATGAGATAGTTGGATCCCGATACCCACTGCGAGTAAGAGTTACTCCTGGGAGAGTTTTACACATTACAATTAACCGATCAAGTAGGTGTCTAGAAAGGTGTCAACGGGGTTACGCCTCTGGGAAAACGAGGTTTACTTTAATTAGGTCCGTGCGAAAGCACGGGGAACCTCCCTCAAAGTACCGACACTGGCCTGGCTGAAAGATTGGCGAAGTTGTAGGGTGTAATTAATCCCGGCTAGTCTTTCCTTTTAGTGTTTGAAGGAAGATTTGATAAAAACCAGTGGGAGCCATCTTGATTAGATAAGATAATAACCAATCTGATCTTGCAAGAGCATACGCTAAAGTGTTTTCTTCTCTCTCTCTCCAGGTAGCGACCATGTCATGCCCTAATCAAGATAATAATATGGATGTACTGACCGAACCCGCATGTTATACTGTGCTGGGGAACGTTGGTTCCGTTCTTTCTTATAAGAGTTATAGGACTGAACAGGACATAGGGGAATACCAGGATTCCCATGCCACCCGAATGAAGATAGTACATGATGATGCATTTTCTTCGGCTGTGTTCGTTACAGAGAACTGTTTCTCCATTTGCCCTATGTCCTGGGTATTAGATACCGGGTCAGGATCCCATATATGTAATCAGTTACATGGGCGTAGGAAAGGTAGAGAACTTGGAGAAGGTGATAAAGACATAAGAGTTGGAAATGGTGCAATTGTAGCAGCTAAGACTGTCGGGGAATATCACCTTGCAATACCAACTGGTAATACATTCGTTCTGAACGAATGCTATTACATGCCGAACCTGATATGTAACATTATATCGGTTTCTTTGTTGAGTAAAGAGGGATATAATTTTGTATTACAGGATAATGTTATGAACATTTTCCGTAACCAAAAGTTGGTTGGATCAGGCACGTTGTGCAGTGGCATTTATGTTCTAAATCAATCAACAGTTCTAAGCATAACAAACACACACAAGAGGAAGAGTTCTAAACTGAATGAATCCTTCTTGTGGCATTGTAGACTGGGTCACATCAATGCGATACGACTAGCTAAGTTGCATAAGGATGGATATTTGAATCCGTTTGAATTTTCATCTTATGAAACTTGCCAGTCATGTCTCAAAGGCAAGATGACCAAAACTTCGTTTACGGGACACGGAGAAAGAGTTACGGAACTCTTGGGACTAGTGCATAGTGATGTATGCGGTCCAATGTCTACACATGCTAGGAATGGTTCTTCGTACTTCATTACATTCACTGACGATCTCTCTAGATTCGGATATGTGTTCCTGATGAAACACAAATCAGAAGCTTTTGAGAAATTTAGAGAATATAAATAAGAAGTCGAGAACCAAACCGAAAAGAGTATTAAAGTCCTTCGATCTGATCGAGGAGGTGAATACTTAAGCAATGAATTCCTGGACTGTCACGACCCGAAAGTACGGAACATGACCGGCACTTAAACTACGAACGTCTCGAGGCGTACGTAATCTAAGTAAACCGAAAACCCAGAAATCTAAACCAAGAAAAGTAGTAGAGTGAAGGAAAACCAATTTAAAATCAAGTAGTTTTAATAGCATAAGCCGAGCTATGCGGTTTTAAAAACATCAAGTATATCCTGAAAATTTCGGCAGAGTCTCCTTTGTAAATACTGGCTTCCAAACGGGATACAACATGAATATTATACGAAATCAATAAAAAGGCATCCCCAAGCGGGAGCTAGCTCTTCGTCAATCGACGGTCACAACTACACAAGCAATATAATATACAACGCCAACGGTGAGGATTAAAATTCAAAGGAAACTCAAAACCACAAGAAAACCACAGAAATAGAACGCGCGACTCTAAGGTCGAAGGAATAACATCACTGGTCTCTATCTCAAAATAAATACATGTTTGGTTGATGGAACTTCTAGATACAACAGAGTAATAATATACAAGTTATATAATGGGGGGTACGATACAAGTAAACCCACCTACTAGCAAATCACCCGAAGGAAACTATGCCTGCAAGCCGTAAAGAAACCTGTACGGCAAACCTGCAAGGAACTAGGGCACAACGGGGGTGAGTTGCCAACTCGTGAATAGAAAAAAATCTACGGAAAGAAATCGCATAAATAACGCAACCTAGGTCAATGATCATAATATATATCCTCAATTATATATATAACATGCAACCTATAACAAGACTAGGGTAAATATCTAACCCGAGTGTAATCTCATGTGCCCGTGTCAGTGCCTCAGGTAGCAATATATCATATGAATGAGGTATGAATGCATGAAAACAGAATACATGTAAATGAAGAAACTGTTTTCAAAATTTAGTGAGATTTCCATTGTATTTTTAAATGAGATATCATAACTGAAATCAGCATAAAACAGTGCCTAGCATCGGCACAAAACGTAATCCCAATATCTCGATATCTCTGTATGACAGTCTCTGTACCTCGATATCTCGAAATCTCAATGTCTCAAACACAATATCTAGGGCGCCGCCAGTCCAGACCGGCCCCTACCATCCATCTCAAGACCACGACGGTATCCTCCGGATATCCGACGCGTCGGGTAATATCACCGGTAGGTAGTGCTCCCCTGCCAGGCTCACATCGTTATCATCACGCGCTTCTTGCCCCGGGGTACCTTACCGGGTCCACCATGTACCCGAAACGGTTCATCCGTCTTCTCGAATCGGGTCTCGAAATCCATCAGCAAACTCATGGTGGACGACTCATACATCATGGGAAAAACCGCACTTTTTTATTTAAAAAGAGAGAAATCAGTTTATATAAGTTTTGCGGTTCCCCCCCCCCCAATCCAGAAAATCTCATGGAAATCCGAATCCAAATCATCAATAGCATGTAAAACCATGAATATAGGCATAACAATGAATAACAGTATGCATGAAGTGGCAAGTAATAACTACAATGTTAAGCTGGCATATAAGGCAGGTACACTAATATCATGTCAAATTACTAACTAACAAGCTAAGTCAAGCAATAATATTTTCTAAGGCGTACGTGACATGGCAATTACAGATGAAGATGTGTGTGAGCCGGCAAATAAGTGTACGTGGTACATACGCATCATCGGTAATGGTGCTGGTGTCCTAACAATATGATATCAACATTGCAATAAGAAATTATAACATAAGTATGCGATGCGAAGCGAACCACAATAATAAGCGGGAGCTGAATACAAGACGCAACTGTAACTAACCTGCATTAATCTAATATAAGTCCTACAAATGGTGCCTTTTGAAATAACACGAACCATGGGGTTTTGAAAATAGGGGCTACGGTGTTTTTATGAACAGATACGTCTTTTGAAATATCCGTAGGATCCCTTCGGCTGTCTTTTAAAATAACCATGATTCGTTAGCTTTTGAAATAGGTAAGAATCGAATCTAATCTAAGAACTAAACTAAACTAAAGGGCTAAGCTAACATGCTGGACTACAGATAAGGAAACCGCCTAACATCTGAGTCGATCCATATACATACCTGTATATATATATTAGTCGGTGATCCCGCCTCAATAATATCATATCCGATACCATATCTACAATCAGACATCCCAAGTCAAGAGTGCGGATCGATCATCAAGATATAGCTCGTACGTAAATCCCTCGTACGGCATCCCCAAATCTGGGTACGGGTCAATATCATATTCCTCACACCATTCCTCTGGTATCCTCTTTATTCAAGATCATAGTCTAGGGTGCTGACCTATGTCTAGTACAATACTAATATCCTCAATATACTCATGATTTGACTACAGATCGACAATCCCGTACAAACCGATACTGTCAGCACATAGCATCATCAAGGGTATACATTGTTGGAGATAGTGCCCTCAGAGTCAATTATTGGATCACAGGTACGTGATTGCAATGATTGAGGGAGGACCTATCCCGGTAGGACAGTCTTACTCGAGATGATAGTATGCTATCTGGTTTACCTTTATCATCGTGTACTGTTTTAAGTGACCTGACACGTCGCTATTACACGTTGATAGAGCCCCTAGGATTCTTGCTTGACCACCAGTAGTATGAGGGCGATCATATAAGTGGGAGCTGGGGTCTATAAGCATATCCTTAAAAGGTCCCTAGTCGTGAGAGTTTCGAGACAGGGCATCGATTCTCCATAGTAGACTAGTGTATACAGTCGAGACCCCGACGAGGGGCGGTGGCCGGTCTCACAAGCCACTGGTGTCAGTTGGATCACCTAAGATGTATACAGGTGCTCATTGGGTTATGAGTACACCGGACAGGACTCGCCGGGAACATGCTAGTTGGTCATATACCAGACGTCAGATGGCAGTTCCCTGGTGACATGTGTGCAGGTTAGTTCATCGACCTGGGGATCGTCATTTGTCTCGTGTGAGTTCCCACTGTACTTTGATTACTACCCTACCACGGCTCAAAGGAGTCGTGCAAACAGGTTTTAGTTGGGTACAGTCCCGAGCCACATGGAGGCAGTGAGCGTATCTTCAGGGGTTCGTCTCTCCCGGTATTGGGGGTGAGGTCGTGCTGTGTCTAGGAGAGCCATTACACAAAGTCCTTGGCCAAGGCAAGGAGATTTACTGGTAGGTATTCCAGTAGTATCTCAGGGTGTTCTGGGCTACACTCCGACACGACTTGTACCGCTTTTGGGGGTCTGACTTTTACCAACCCCCTAGGCCCGCCATGCGATACTCATAGACGAACGGACCGGACTGTACGGATATTGTCACTGACAGGCTCAGTAGGGTTGTCAGGCTGAGTTCGCTCACAGACATCCCTTTTAGTCAGTACCTGGTAGCCCGTTACGTATTGGCTTATACCTCTGACGTGCTAGTGGTTAAATCCACAACCAAGGTGTTGATGAGTCTTTAGAGTCCCCCACATTCAGTTACTCAGCTTTCGGGCGAAAGGTTGTAGAGGCCGTATGGAGATATGGCAAGGTCCGATCAGATACGTGCGGTATTGCACGGATCAAGATCGGACAGTCTGTACTATAGGCCGTATGCATATATGGCAGCGTTTGATCAAATACGTGCGGTATTGCACGGATCAGGATCGAACGGATATTACTAGCCGGTTTTGGTATAAGCCGGATCCTAGTATAGTACAGTGTAGATTTTGTCTCATTGCATTTGTATTTCGGTCGAAATACAGATGCGGGTGTGTATGCACAGTATTGGGGTTTTCCTGTAATTTATTACGGGACCAGTTTTCTGGAGTTGCCAGTTTGCTTTCCGTTTCGGCCAATTTCTTTTGTTCCGTTCTTTTGCCGAAGATTGGTGGAGGAGGGTTTATTTGCATTGTTGCAAATAGGCTTTTGTGGAGGTTTTTTTTGCATATATTGGTATCATGATGGTTTTCATGATGTGCACCATCCTTTGACTTGATTTCTTCATGATGGCATGACTTTTTGAGTCATCATGGTTCATGATGGTTGCTTTGAGTGTTGGGATTGTTTTAGGAATGATGGTTGATTTTGATAGCCTTCTCTCTCTCTCTTTTGCATTATAGGGATGACCTCTCATTTTTGTGTGAGACTCTCATTTTTCCTTCACTCTCATATATGCATGGCCGGCCACTTCCTACAAGGGCTGTCCAAATTTTTGGATGGAAAAATGTTGTTCATTTGATGCACAAAAATCCCCAAGCTACTCCACATTTGTTCTTGTTTCATCCCTCCACCAAATGGCACCTCCTTAACCCCAAAATGAGACATGGATCTCTACACTACATTCTACAGCAAACCTTGGGCACGTCGAGTAGCCGGCTTCGTGCCCGAGTTGCCTCGGCATTGAGGTGGGAGCCCGTAAACAAAGTAGGCGATGTGGTGCACTTCCGGCGACAAGGAGGAGACGGGACTTTTCCGCAGGAGATCGGGACCATGACGAGAAGACCGGAGGACTTGGATCGTCGGTATATCTCTATTCCCTTTCTTGTTGATAGCTAGGACTAGTTAGTGGTTCGATCCGGGTATTAGTGCGCGGCGGTTTGCCAATTCAAGAAAATTAAAGTTTTTCACCGCTTCCGCATTTCGGCGTCGGATTGACGGCCGGGGCGCCGCCGTGCACTTACAGTGGTATCAGAGCCTCGCCATTAACTTAGTCTAGCTTGGTGTTGTGTGTTTTTCTGTTTCGATCGATCGAATGTTCCAAAACTACATTTTTGTTAGCATCAGTTTTCTGTTGGAAATTTTTGGTATCGAAAAATTTTTCAGGTTGTAAAATATTGATGTACTGGAAAATCTAAGAGCTCTGTAAAAAATTCGACGAAGTAACTCCACAGTGGGAGCGCGGAACCGCCGCGAAACCCCCCTTTCCGCCGCCCTTCCGCCGCACATTGTGGAGATCACTTCACCAATTTTTTACAGAGGCCTTCTGGGCTTAAAATATGGGTTTTGGAATATTAAAATTGGGCCCAGGTTTTCTGTGAGTACTACAGTTTTGATTGGAGGCCCACTTGTTAATTTTTGATCGATCGGATATTTTAAACACATTTTTCACAGTATTTACATTATATCTGCGACCGTGAATGTCACTTGATCGGTAAATCCGGTCTAACTGCTATAGCCCGGTTAGACGGATTTGCAAACGTGACTTTCACGTTGATGTTTTGTTTTTGCTGTGATGTTGCGGATCGGTCGTGGGGGATAGCCTGGATGCAATGCTAGTACAGTTTTGTTGTATTATGTACATTTGATATTGCGGGGCGAGCGTCCGACATGTGGACTGCCGTCACTGCCTGATTGTATTATTATTTTGGGGCACGACCTGGTTGCGGTCGATGTACCCGGTGTATGTATATTTTACTTTCTGTACTAGGATTGCCCCGCGGAGGGGTGCACGGATAGCCGGGTTCTAGAGGGCAACAAGCCCGCATCTCATGGCATTGAGACGGAGGGGGCTTCACTCTGGGATTGGCGGGCTATTCGCCGCACTCGTAGGGGGTATAGGTTGACCCAGGAGGGGTGCCCAAGTTGCCGGATTCCGTGAAGTGCTGGGTGGTCCATTCACGGCGCTGAAGGGGGCTGCCTCGCTTCAGGTTTTGGCGGGTGACTTGCCGCGCCCGTAGGGGTCTAGGATTTCATTGCACAGGCTATCCACACGACCAGGGGAACGTCGGGTTTCAGCGGCTCTGTGAAACCCGGGGATCCCAGATATCTGTATTGTTTCTGTGATGCTGTTCATTCTCTGTGATGTTGCATTTTATTCACGCCTTGAGCGAATATAATATATTGGTATATATATTAGTAGATGTTGTATATGTTTTACATCCGCGCTAGTCCATTCCCCGCTCTGTCGTTAGTTAGCTAACCTAACGGGTAATGACGGGACCCAGTGGCGAATGCGGATGGCATATACGTACATCAGTATATTTTCGTTCTTTTTGGTGTGATCAATTGATGGGACTGCATTGATTCGGATCAATGCAAGTTAAAAACAAACCTAATCTGATGTTGTTGGAACACTTTTCAAAAAGCTGTTATTGCAAGGACGTTTACTTTTGTTTTGCATCGTGGTATTCATTAGAATATCCTGCTCCTCAGTCGACGAGGCAAGGGCCGAGATCCCTTCACCGGGAGTGACCCCTTGGACAAAAGTTTGCGTCAGGGCATTAACTTCACTATAGCCGAGTACTTTTGCTTTGCACCGTGGTATTCAGTTGGAATATCCTGCACCCCATTCTACGGGGAAAGAGCCGAGATCCCTTCACCGGGAGTGACCTCTTTAGCAAAGGTTTTCGTCACTATATTTCTAAAAAGCTATCCGTTCCTTCAACGATATCAAGTTCATTACGTTAAAGGTTTTCGCCAGAAACCATTCGTAGCCCTCCGTCGTTTCATATGGGAGGTCAATAGTATTCAAGCTGTGTATGTTGGCCAAAGTCAAGGCACAGTGATTGGTAGCTATTGGGTATTCATATGCAGCATAGATAGATGCGTTGGTTTGGGACAGTCGTACTGCCATTTTGGCCAAAGTCAAGGGTAGGTACGGGTGGATTCAAATTAACCTGGAGAATGACGGGTAGAACTTGACATGTGACTTATGATATGTTGGCCAAAGTCAAGGTCATAAGAGCATGGGGCAGAAATCACATCGGGAGTTTCAAAAGAACTGAAACTTGCCAGATATGCGCATACCTTCTGGAGTGTGATAGCGTGAGCGGATTCCGTCACGTTATCATGCAATGATAGTTGGATCCCGATTCCCACTGATGAGTTAGTTTACGCCTCGGGTAACCCCGACTAATTCTTCTTTCAGGTTTGGAGGAGAATTTGAGGTACAGTGGGAGGTTTCCAGATTAGATAAATTGGTGACCATTCTGATCTAGGTTAGAGTGCACGCTGAGTGTTTCTTTTCTCTCTCTCTTTGGCAGCGACCATTGACCCGACCCTAAGACTTTGACTCAGTGACCAAGTTGACCGAACCTTCTTAAACACCGGCTTTTGGATTGTCAGAGTTGCAAACCTCATTGCCACTCCTACTTTTACCCTTTTCTCCAGGACACCCCGTTTTACTACGAACGTCCACTTCCATTGGACAAAACCATCGTATGGTTAGATACGAACTCGAAAGAATTTATTCGAGGATGGTTTCCGGTTCTGGAGAAAACGGATAGGATTATTCAGTTGTCTTTTCCTTTTACCCTCTCTCAGGTTACGAGTACTCCTTGGTTTAGGGGTAGTACACCTATTACGCAAATTGGATTGTCTTCTTCCAAACCTTAGGCTGGTGCCGACCGGTAGGGAATGAAGAAAACCAATTAGCATAACGATGGTGTGCAGAAGGTATTAAGTTCAGACAAAGCAAGGGATTAGTAAGAGGGCAAAGTAAATTGCAACAGATTTTCACGACCAAACCAAATATTTCGTTACCACTCCCACATCACCTTTGTATTTCTCCAGGACACTCCGTATCACTACGAAGATCCACAGTTTATTTGGATACTCTATCGTATAGTTATATACGAACTCGAATGGAACTTGTTCCAGTTCGGGGATGGATTCTGGTTCAGGAGAAATAGGAATAAGGTTTATTCGGTTGTCTTTTATCTTCACCCTCTCTCATTGCGAGTGTTCCTAGGATTGGGACAGTACACCCATTATGCTTATTGGATAGTCTTCTTCCAAACCATAGGCTGGTGCCGAACGGTAGGGAAGGAAGAAAACCATTTGGCCTAAAGGGGTGTGCAGAAGGTAATGACTAAAGACATATGAAGGGATTTGGAGAGCTGGCAAAGAATTATACGGTTACAGTCGTGATTCTGGAAGAGGCATTACTAGGAATACCAGAATACCCCATCGGAACATTTCAATGTTTCAGTTTCACTGTGTAATGTTAAAGGAAAACTGATTTCCCGATTAGATACTTACTCCAGGGTATGTATTTACCAGGTACGATTCTCACATCTGTATGGTTTTACAGATGATGAGTGGGAGTAAGTTATTGGGAATTGGGTGATTATCCTCATTATATCTGGATTCGTTGTAATCAGTGATATTTGAGGAAATCACCTGGGCTGTTTGCCGGTCGGCAAATATTTGGTTTTGAATATCCGCTGTTATGCACCAATTTCAAATTGATATATCTGTACGTCTATTTTCATAGAGTGAGATATACCTTTCTGAAATTATGTCTACGACATTTACCTATATCAGTGGATGGTTAGGGAAGGAGCATTAAACAGCGGTGTAATTCTTCTTAACCATAAGTACAGTTTTCAACCTACGACACACAGTGAATGAGTTATCAGACTCAAGGGACTTATACAAAGGATTGTATGTTGTCCAGGGTCCATCAGGACAGAGGGCTTGGTCCTCGTACTATATTCGGTTTACTTATGACTTCTCTAGTTTTTAGACAAGTGTTTCGCGGAAACACAGGATCCGAATTTGGAGAAGTTATAGGTATTTGAATAGAGTAGAGAACCAGGTGTAGCAAGTATCGGGATTCTTCAAAGTGATCGAAGATGTAGATACTTGTGTATGGTATTCAGTTGATAGTAGTGATTAAGAGATCTTGCTTCTCTTTCAGGTTACTCATAATTGGAAGTATTCCTAAGTTGAGTAACGCTGATCGGCCTCCTTCCATTTAGTTAACATGCGCTGGGGACAGCTGCATGATTTGAATCTGGTTCAATTAAATCAGTGCCTCTGTTTCTATATTGGATATAGAACAGTTCATATCTTAACGATGTTAAGGTACGGGGAGTTGTCCGGTTTATGATTAAAACCAGACACTGGACAACTCAAGGCACGTTTCTGTAATGGCTGTTTGTGGGTTGACCCAGGCTATGACGAGGGTTGACTTTCTACCATCTGGATGAACAATAGCGATATTGTTCTAGACTCGCCACAGTTTTATTAAAGATGGATTTTTTCAGAAAACAGTAGTGGGAGTATGGTAGAACTGGAAGTGATTCCAGAACCACAAACGATTACTGAAGATTTGATAAGGAACCTAAAGATTCAATCTGAATTGACATTCCATTGGCCACTCCGCAGATAAGGTGGGTAACTTCAGGCACCCGAGAGGTACTCCGGTAGCCTCAAGGATGGTGACAGGGAAGTTCTTGTTTACCCACAATTGCCATTGCTGTTGTTCCAGGTTACGAGACCCGGCGGGAGGATGAGTATAGCGTCGTTCTAAACCAGTTTTAGAAGTGTACGTCTATATGACTCTGCCAGAGGGTTGTCGTAGTCAGTGGGAGCAGCGGAAGCATTGGTGGACATGTTGCTTATGTCTATTTACAGACTGAAGCACCAGTAGCGGAGATAGATCATCTATTTCTGACGTGACAGTCATAGGTTTGACTTCATCAGAATAGGGGATGGATCTGTTGAGAAAGTAGTAGGGTGTGATATCCTGGTATTTGGATGACATACACAAAGTAGGAAAGGAAACTCCTATACTACGATCGGTTATACTTTGGTCGTCACACAGTTGTTTCTCCACAAAGGAAATGGATTTTATATCAGACATACTGGTTGCTGGATCTATGGTATTAGATCTAGATTTGGGTGGTTTCCCAATCAGGGTACTTGACAGCATTCTAAGAGTATTTAGGATGGACGACTCCTGGCACGGTAGTGTACCTGCAGGTGATGGAGTCACCTTCTCTGAAGCTGTCTTACAGACTAAAGGGGAGAGGGATGTGCATGATTGGCAGATCACTTGCTCAGGCAATTGAGTCAATCATGAGATGTCAAGTACCACACCAAATGTTGTTCTTGCACTAGATGCGATAAGTTGACATTGATCCAATCCTGGAGAAACGGTCGGAAGCAGTTTTAGAACATAAGTGAATGTTCTAGGGATATGATAACGACAGCCTCATTCGGGAGACAGTTATCATTCCAGGCTTCCAAGGTGACATGGACGACAAGGAGGTTGTCAGAGTTATAGTTTTCCTTCTAACGAAGGGCAGTATTTTGGACAGGTGATCCAAGGCAATACTGAGGGTGGCATGGCGCAGGATACTGATTAAGTTCAGTTGACGATACAGTCTAAGGAGTTTGGATTTGGAGTTCATTTATGAGCTATGTCCCATCAGACATCCAAGCACATTCTAAGACAGGTATTGCTCTTTTCGGGAGATGGTTTTCTCCGCGAACTTGAGATATAGAGAGACATAGAAAGAAACAACTAAGCGGATCCACTCACTGAGGCTATTCCTCGAACGCAATAGTTCCGCAAACGAGCTTTGTGAGACTGACTAGTAGAGGAGTTGGATGTTCGGTATCACACGGGCTGTGAGTATGCGACATCGCAATAATTAGCCTTGAGTGCAAGTGGGAGATTGTTGGAGATAGTGCCCTCAGAGTCAATTATTGGATCACAGGTACGTGATTGCAATGATTGAGGGAGGACCTATCCCGGTAGGACAGTCTTACTCGAGATGATAGTATGCTATCTGGTTTACCTTTATCATCGTGTACTGTTTTAAGTGACCTGACACGTCGCTATTACACGTTGATAGAGCCCCTAGGATTCTTGCTTGACCACCAGTAGTATGAGGGCGATCATATAAGTGGGAGCTGGGGTCTATAAGCATATCCTTAAAAGGTCCCTAGTCGTGAGAGTTTCGAGACAGGGCATCGATTCTCCATAGTAGACTAGTGTATACAGTCGAGACCCCGACGAGGGGCGGTGGCCGGTCTCACAAGCCACTGGTGTCAGTTGGATCACCTAAGATGTATACAGGTGCTCATTGGGTTATGAGTACACCGGACAGGACTCGCCGGGAACATGCTAGTTGGTCATATACCAGACGTCAGATGGCAGTTCCCTGGTGACATGTGTGCAGGTTAGTTCATCGACCTGGGGATCGTCATTTGTCTCGTGTGAGTTCCCACTGTACTTTGATTACTACCCTACCACGGCTCAAAGGAGTCGTGCAAACAGGTTTTAGTTGGGTACAGTCCCGAGCCACATGGAGGCAGTGAGCGTATCTTCAGGGGTTCGTCTCTCCCGGTATTGGGGGTGAGGTCGTGCTGTGTCTAGGAGAGCCATTACACAAAGTCCTTGGCCAAGGCAAGGAGATTTACTGGTAGGTATTCCAGTAGTATCTCAGGGTGTTCTGGGCTACACTCCGACACGACTTGTACCGCTTTTGGGGGTCTGACTTTTACCAACCCCCTAGGCCCGCCATGCGATACTCATAGACGAACGGACCGGACTGTACGGATATTGTCACTGACAGGCTCAGTAGGGTTGTCAGGCTGAGTTCGCTCACAGACATCCCTTTTAGTCAGTACCTGGTAGCCCGTTACGTATTGGCTTATACCTCTGACGTGCTAGTGGTTAAATCCACAACCAAGGTGTTGATGAGTCTTTAGAGTCCCCCACATTCAGTTACTCAGCTTTCGGGCGAAAGGTTGTAGAGGCCGTATGGAGATATGGCAAGGTCCGATCAGATACGTGCGGTATTGCACGGATCAAGATCGGACAGTCTGTACTATAGGCCGTATGCATATATGGCAGCGTTTGATCAAATACGTGCGGTATTGCACGGATCAGGATCGAACGGATATTACTAGCCGGTTTTGGTATAAGCCGGATCCTAGTATAGTACAGTGTAGATTTTGTCTCATTGCATTTGTATTTCGGTCGAAATACAGATGCGGGTGTGTATGCACAGTATTGGGGTTTTCCTGTAATTTATTACGGGACCAGTTTTCTGGAGTTGCCAGTTTGCTTTCCGTTTCGGCCAATTTCTTTTGTTCCGTTCTTTTGCCGAAGATTGGTGGAGGAGGGTTTATTTGCATTGTTGCAAATAGGCTTTTGTGGAGGGTTTTTTTGCATATATTGGTATCATGATGGTTTTCATGATGTGCACCATCCTTTGACTTGATTTCTTCATGATGGCATGACTTTTTGAGTCATCATGGTTCATGATGGTTGCTTTGAGTGTTGGGATTGTTTTAGGAATGATGGTTGATTTTGATAGCCTTCTCTCTCTCTCTTTTGCATTATAGGGATGACCTCTCATTTTTGTGTGAGACTCTCATTTTTCCTTCACTCTCATATATGCATGGCCGGCCACTTCCTACAAGGGCTGTCCAAATTTTTGGATGGAAAAATGTTGTTCATTTGATGCACAAAAATCCCCAAGCTACTCCACATTTGTTCTTGTTTCATCCCTCCACCAAATGGCACCTCCTTAACCCCAAAATGAGACATGGATCTCTACACTACATTCTACAGCAAACCTTGGGCACGTCGAGTAGCCGGCTTCGTGCCCGAGTTGCCTCGGCATTGAGGTGGGAGCCCGTAAACAAAGTAGGCGATGTGGTGCACTTCCGGCGACAAGGAGGAGACGGGACTTTTCCGCAGGAGATCGGGACCATGACGAGAAGACCGGAGGACTTGGATCGTCGGTATATCTCTATTCCCTTTCTTGTTGATAGCTAGGACTAGTTAGTGGTTCGATCCGGGTATTAGTGCGCGGCGGTTTGCCAATTCAAGAAAATTAAAGTTTTTCACCGCTTCCGCATTTCGGCGTCGGATTGACGGCCGGGGCGCCGCCGTGCACTTACATACATCGCCCGATACGGCCTAATATCAATATCCTAGCATATCATATCTCATATCACGATCACATGTCGACCATTTTGATTATAGCACTATTCACCCGTATCGTCGTTCAAAGACCCGCTATAATATCAGGACGTATCTCAAATACGAATCCTGCCATATCACCGATATCACAACCTCAACACAAATCTTATCGACTCATCTCAAACCCAAGTATCATCCTCAAATCCGTATGTGAACACATTGTCCCATACCCATGTTGACACATAACTATATATATATTCCCGTAAACACATATGGAAGAAGAATGTATGCAAGTATGGGTGGGTGTGTGCATGTATGGTGCGACCACTACTCTAGAGTTTCGCGATACTAAACCATCCATATTTATCATCAATAAACTCAAACAAAATATAATCAGTAAATGTGTGTATACGTATTCGTATACATCACCACGAACTGCGGGGGTGCTATACGCCATCCACCCGACTTCTCCCCGTAGATATAAATCTACTCACCTGGTCCTCGCTCGTCGGTGCCGACGTCGCCACGCGCTTGCTTGTCGTCTCGAAGTCCACATGGGGTACCTACATATCATGACGCACCGTATCGCATTAAAAAATCCGACTCATGACCAAAACGATGCACGAATCCCACATAGGTCAAAACCTATGGTTGCCTTCACAAATCTACCCAAAAACCCTCGACGTCAGCGTACAAACGCCAAACCATCGAGAAAGCTCCCAACACACTCATTTGTACAATTACAAGCACTAATTATAATATAAAATAGCTTAAAATTCACAAAAACCCCAATTTCACTTAAAAAGTCATTTTCCCGAAAATCTAGCAAGCACAAATCACCATTTTAGTACAAAACTCGATGTATAAACGAATCTAGCGGCCACAATATTCACTAAATATCTTAAATAAGTCATAAAAACAATTCCCATAATTTAGTCTCATTAAATTCCAAAACCCCTAAAATTCTAGTTTACAAAATACCTACATTTTAACAATTTCGTAGCAAAAATGCACAAACTACAATCTAGCTAAGATTTGCATGATCTAAAGCATTAAACTACACTTAATAATGTTAATGAAGTCATGAAAAACCTAATTAGATTTTTAGTCTAACATTTGCAATAAATTTCCAAAACCTAGTTTGCATAAAAATCCAATTTTAACAATTACAAGCATCAATTAGTAAACTAGCAACTAGGTTAGTTTTAGCATCACATTAACATGTTAATCCCCACATCAAGATCAATACCCAATGAAGAAAACCCTAATTTGATTTACAAACCCTTTTCTTGAATTTTTCCAACCAAGCAATTAAACCTAATTAAACACCTAATTAGCTTCAAATGAGGTATGATAGCAACAATTAAGTAACTAAGCAACAAACAAACCATGGAATAAGGATTTATACCTCACAAAACTTGAATCAACATCCAACCTAGCCTCACAAACTTGCTTCTTGCTCCAAGATCCACACTAGAATAGGTCAAGGAAAAATGGGTAAGAGTTGAATTTGGGTTTTAGCTTGATTTGTGATGGAATTTTGGAGGTTTTTATAGGTTTTTTTTGAGGAAATGAGAGGAGAAAATTGGGGGGCTGCACTTGGGGAGGGCTCGGCCAGAAATGGGGAAGGATGGGAGTGAAGTGCGTGGGTGTGGGGAGAAAAGTCAAGTCAAAGAAAGTCCAACTCAACCCAACCAATACTTATATATATTACCCTTTCTTCTCATTTCTTTTCATTTCTTTTCTTTTAGCCATTCAAGTGGGAAAATGAGGGGGCACTTGGGACTGCTGATTTGGAGAGGGGAGAGAGGGTGTGGGTGAGTGTGGGTGAGGGAAAAAGATAAATGTATTACCCCAATTCCCATTAACACTAATTTCACCGAAAAAAAGACTTTTTCTTCGATATTTTCTAAACCGTTTTGGCAAACCATTTCATTTCAAAAACCATATGATAAAATTTTGTTTAATGTGTTATGATACACAAAATTTGTTTCAACTCATTCCAATTTGTAATTTTCCCTAATTAATTGTATTAGTGACGGCTTAAAATAATATTAAAATAAATAATTTCGGAAAAAATTTCAGAAAATTTGAAATTTCACCAGTGACTCAATAAACACCAAATACTAGCAAATTCATAGCTAGAATATCTATATTTTATTTTAGAATAAAGATATTTGTATTTTGACTTTTTACAGAAAACCATCTTATTTTACTGTTTTTTCGAAATTTCACCGAAACGATTTTCAAAACGTTACAATCTTCCCCCCTTAAAGAAATTCGGTCCCCGAATTTAAATTCAACTCCCCCCAAATACAAAAACATCTAAGCAAAACCATCAAGTTGTCGGGCTTCGAAATCATAAGTACACAAAACGCACCATAGCGCAATACATGCGCATGGGTAATGAGCAGATAACTCAAAATCAAAACTCCGTCAAGCATCCCGCAATCATCGGAGTCATGGTAAAGACACAATGTCAAATCCAATACCAAAACCAATATGATATAACTCGAAACTATACACGTAATATCAAATCTATATATGTAATTATCTGAAGGAAATGCATGTCAAATCTCTTAAAGTTGCTGTGCAATGCACATAACACTGCACAGTGGCGGACGTCTATCATAAGAAAATAACTATATACATATATACCTTTGTTTGAAATGTACGTTCCGCCGTTTTGGGAAACAATTTAGAAGGGTTTTCCTTGTTTTAAACGTTTCGCGTCATATCAGACACGTAAGTAAATACTGAGACTATAGCTCGCTTTTTTTTTTGAAATTTCCTTCAATAGCTATCAATGCATGCAAAATACATTCAGGTACTGTCCTCTGACTAGTCCTTCTTAGAACGAAAACACTTAGCAAATATCATAAAAACGTACTGCTATATAAGAAAAATCAATCCCAAAATACGCGTATGAATACTACGTGCGTCTGGTGCGCACGGAAATCAAAGTCCATATATGTGCCATACATATGCACAGAAACAACATCTAAGTGCATCGGGTGTGCATAAAACATCTGTCATAGGCAACATGTGTTCCTGACAGCAAAATCAGGTGCATCTGACATGCACGAAAAATCTCGATTTAGTGCATCTGGTGTGCACCAAAATCACATCTCAAAACATGCGCTCAACATGTGCGAAAATCCAAGGCAGGTGCATCCATCATGCACGAAATCATGAAATCCAATATCAAGCGCCGAACATGCGCAAAATCAAATCAGGTGCACAAGGTGCACAAAACAAATATCGATTATCACAATCGAAATCGAAGTCCAGTGCATCTAATTGCACAAAATGCGTATCACTGCACTGCAAGCATATGTGAATCATACCGAGTGCAAAAACCAAATCGTATGTGTATATACGCACAATCAACTCAACTGTATGAAATCCATATAATCACAAACATGAGGAACCAAGGAACGAAAACTATCTCAAGTGCAACAACTGTGCAAAAATCGTGAATACTCAGTAGGTGCAACCATGGTCCATGGAAACAAATATCACGAAACTCCATCATCAAAATCAATCATGCAAATAGATCGCTCAGAATACCAAAATCAAGTATGGCGGAATAGTCCCGCTCAAGCACATCCTCCAAGAATCTCTGGCCAACTGTCGTGGTCACTCATAGCATGTCTCATCGACGAACCTGAGCTATGGCCTACCGGTGTGCGTAGCATGACCACTCCTGGGTCCAAGTCTTCTTGTAATTCATTCCAGAAAGGTCCTGTCGAGATCTTTCCCAAATCTCGTCTCTACCGAACTGTCCGGAAGTCATTGTCCCTTATTAGATCTGTTCTCGTTCCGGAACGGCTGCATACTCATCGCGACTCCTTCTGGAAGGTATATCCAAGTACAATGCCTTGGCATGCGTATCGCATCTCTGATGTCGGCGGAGTGGAACGTCGTTTCATCTAGATCTGGTACGAACCTCTTACCTCACCTTTCTCTAATGTCGACCGCTTCGGACTCGTCTCGTCGTGGCTGCATGGACTGAGCTCTAACAGCTATCCTTGTATCTGGAGTCTCCCAAGAATGCATCTTACCACCTAGCATCCGAATTAAGTCGAGCCAAACGATCAAGTCGTCAAAACCTCATAATCCCCCAAGAGCTCAACATCTTGGGCACAGTTTAATAGTATCGGGTACATACCACAGCATCGGTGGTCCAGCCGTAGAAGGGCAAACCCAAGCCTCACTAATGGCGCCGTAGAACTGCCGCAAACCCGAAGGTTCAAAGGCTTTCACACGGTCATTAAGTCGAGTTAGGATTTCATTCTTCTAAAGGGTCCATAGAATTGCCTGCATGCCCTTCCGAATACTTTAAACTTGGAATAATAGGTTTCTGACATTCGATCGTCTCTGTCGACTCCCAACGTCTCCGCGTGAAGTCGTCTCTAGTTGGAAACAATCTATATGATGACCTCGCATCGGGGTAGGCAAACGATCCACATGTCCTAGTCATTCATCCTCGATGACTGACGACCTTCTATCATTGGCTCAATCCTCTGGTGCTGATCTGCCCGTCCGAGTAATCTCATACAGCGATCCATCAACGCTCGTGGTGCGAAAACACAATAAAAAGACACATCTCTGCAATCGTGTGTCGCCGGAATCACGCCCTGGTCAGTCCTCGTTCGTAACGAGCTTGTGCTGACCGCAACTCTAGCCGTAGCTCTCCCTGCCCGTAATCGTGGCAGCAAAACCATAACTGGTACCGATGAGGCTTGATCAGGAATGAATATAATACTGAACAAAGAAATGTACATCCTAAGGCTTCTTAAGTGGAGTAGCGTATCGTAAGTATGCCGCGGAACATACCCACTGTACGTCACTCTACTTTATTCACCTATTCCATCAACCAAGGGTCATCCTACGCTCCGAAGGTAAAACCTAACGCTCTGATACCAACTTTGTCACGACCCGAAAGTACGGAACATGACCGGCACTTAAACTACGAACGTCTCGAGGTGTACGTAATCTAAGTAAACCGAAAATCCAGAAATCCAAACCAAGAAAAATAGTAGTAGAGTGAAGGAAAACTAATTTAAAATCAAGTAGTTTTAATAGCATAAGCCGAGCTATGCGGTTTTGAAAACATCAAGTATTTCCTGAAAATTTCGGCATAGTCTCCTTTGTAAATACTGGCTCCCAAACGGGATACAACATGAATAGTATACGAAATCAATAAAAAGGTATCCCCAAGCGGGAGCTAGCTCTTCGTCAATCGACGGTCACAACGACACAAGCAATATAATATACAACGCCAACGGCAAGGATTAAAATTCAAAGGAAACTCAAAACCACAAGAAAACCACAGAAATAGAACGCGCGACTCTAAGGTTGAAAGAATAATATCACTGGTCTCTATCTCAAAATAAATACATGTTTGGTTGATGGAACTTCTTGATACAACAGAGTAATAATATACAAGTTATATAATGGGGGGTACGAAACAAGTTAACCCACCTACTAGCAAATCACCCGAAGGAAACTATGCCTGCAAGCCGTAAAGAAACCTATACGGCAAACCTGTAAGGAACTGGGGCACAACGGGGGTGAGTTGCCAACTCGTGAATAGAAAAACATCTACGGAAAGAAATCGCATAAATAACGCAACCTAGGTCAATGATCATAATATATATCCTCAATTATATATATAACATGCAACCTATAACAAGGCTAGGGTAAATATCTAACCCGAGTGTAATCTCATGTGCCCGTGTCAGTGCCTCAGGTAGCAATATATCATATGAATGAGGTATGAATGCATGAAAACAGAATACATGTAAATGAATAAACTGTTTTCATAATTTAGTGAGATTTCCTTTGTATTTTTAAATGAGATATCATAAATGAAATCAGCATAAAACAGTGCCTAGCATCGGCACAAAACGTAATCCCAATATCTCGATATCTCTGTATGACAGTCTCTGTACCTCAATATCTCGAAATCTCAATGTCTCAAACACAATATCTAGGGCGCCGTCAGTCCAGACCGGTCCCTACCATCCATCTCAAGACCACGACGGTATCCTCCGGATATCCGACGCGTCGGGTAATATCACCGGTAGGTAGTGCTCCCTGCCAGGCTCACATCGTCATCATCACGCGCTTCTTGCCCCGGGGTATCTTACCGGGTCCACCATGTACCCGAAACGGTTCATCCGTCTCCTCGAATCGGGTCTTGAAATCCATCAGCAAACTCATGGTGGACGACTCATACATCTTGGGAAAAACCGCACTTTTTTATTTAAAAAGAGAGAAATCAGTTTATATAAGTTTTGCGGTCCCCCCCCCCAAATCCAGAAAATCTCATGGAAATCCGAATCAAAATCATCAATAGCATGTAAAACCATGAATATAGGCATAACAATGAATAACAGTATGCATGAAGTGGCAAGTAATAACTACAATGTTAAGCTGCCATATAAGGCAGGTACACTAATATCATGTCAAATTACTAACTAACAAGCTAAGTCAAGCAATAATATTTTCTAAGGTGTACGTGACATGGCAATTACCGATGAAGATGTGTGTGAGCCGGCAAGTAAGTGTACGTGGTACATACGCATCATCGGTAATGGTGCTGGTGTCCTAACAATATGATATCAACATTGCAATAAAAAATTATAACATAAGTATGCGATGCGAAGCGAACCACAATAATAAGCGGGAGCAGAATACAAGACGCAACTGTAACTAACCTGCATTAATCTAATATAAGTCCTACAAATGGTGCCTTTTGAAATAACACGAACCATGGGGTTTTGAAAATAGGGGCTACAGTGTTTTTATGAACAGATACGTCTTTTGAAATATCCGTAGCATCCCTTGGACTGTCTTTTAAAATAACCACGATTCGTTAGCTTTTGAAATAGGTAAGAATCGAATCTAATCTAACAACTAAACTAAACTAAAGGGCTAAGCTAACAAGCTGGACTACAGGTAAGGAAACCGCCTAACATCTGAGTCGATCCATATATATACCTGTATATATATATTAATCGGTGATCCCGCCTCAATAATATCATATCCGATACCATAACTACAATCAGACATCCCAAGTCAAGAGTGCGGATCGATCATCAAGATATAGCTCTTACGTAAATCCGTCGTACGGCATCCCCAAATCTGGGTACGGGTCAATATCATATTCCTCACACCATTCCTCTGGTATCCTCTTTATTCAAGATCATAGTCTAGGGTACTGACCTATGTCTAGTACAATACTAATATCCTCAATATACTCATGATCTGACTACAGATCGACAATCTCGTACAAACCGATACCGTCAGCACATTGCATCATCAAGGGTATACATCGCCCGATACGGCCTAATATCAATATCCTAGCATATCATATCTCATATCACGATCACATGTCGACCATTTTGATTATAGCACTATTCACCCGTATCGTCGTTCAAAGACCCGTTA
This sequence comes from Agapanthus africanus, assembly GCA_030015575.1. NCBI lineage: Eukaryota > Viridiplantae > Streptophyta > Magnoliopsida > Asparagales > Amaryllidaceae > Agapanthus > Agapanthus africanus. Next base: position 748,889,320 of record CM057338.1, read on the forward strand.
TAATATCAGGACGTATCTCAAATACGAATCATGCCATATCACCGATATCACAACCTCAACACAAATCTTATCGACTCATCTCAAACCCAAGTATCATCCTCAAATTCGTATGTGAACACATAGTCCCATACCCATGTGAACACATAACTATATATATATTCCCGTAAACACAAATGGAAGAAGAATGTATGCAAGTATAGGTGGGTGGGTGCATGTATGGTGCGACCACTACTCTAGGGTTTCGCGATACTAAACCGTCCATATTTATCATCAATAAACTCAAACAAAATATAATCAATAAATGTGTGTATACGTATTCGTATACATCACCACGAACTGCGGGGGTGCTATACGCCATCCACCCGACTTCTCCCCGTAGATATAAATCTACTCACCTGGTCCTCGCTCGCCGGTGCCGACGTCGCCACGCGCTTGCTTGTCGTCTCGAATTCCACATGGGGTACCTACATATCATAACGCACCGTATCGCATTAAAAAATCCGATTCATGACCAAAACGATGCACGAATCCCACATAGGTCAAAACCTATGGTTGCCTTCACAAATCGACCCAAAAACCCACGACGTCGGCGTACAAACACCAAACCATCGAGAAAGCTCCCAACACACTCATTTGTACAATTACAAGCACTAATTATAATATAAAATAGCTTAAAATTCACAAAAACCCCAATTTCACTTAAAAATTCATTTTCCCGAAAATCTAGCAAGCACAAATCACCGTTTTAGTACAAAACTCGATGTATAAACGAATCTAGCGGCCACAATATTCACTAAATATCTTAAATAAGTCATAAAAACAATTCCCATAATTTAATCTCATTAAATTCCAAAACCCCTAAAATTCTAGTTTACAAAATAACTACATTTTAACAATTTCGTAGCAAAAATGCACAAACTACAATCTAGCTTAGATTTGCATGATCTAAAGCATTAAACTACACTTAATAATGTTAATGAAGTCATGAAAAACCTAATTAGATTTTTAGTCTAACATTTGCAATAAATTTCCAAAACCTAGTTTGCATAAAATTCCAATTTTAACAATTACAAGCATCAATTAGTAAACTAACAACCAGGTTAGTTTTAGCATCACATTAACATGTTAATCCCCACATCAAGATCAATACCCAATGAAGAAAAGCCTAATTTGATTTACAAACCCTTTTCTTGAATTTTTCCAACCAAGCAATTAAACCTAATTAAACACCTAATTAGCTTCAAATGAGGTATGATAGCAACAATTAAGTAACTAAGCAGCAAACAAACCATGGAACAAGGATTTATACCTCACAAAACTTGAATCAACATCCAACCTAGCCTCACAAACTTGCTTCTTGCTCCAAGATCCACACTAGAATAGGTCAAGGAAAAATGGGTAAGAGTTGGATTTGGGTTTTAGCTTGATTTGTGATGGAATTTTGGAGGTGTTTTATAGGTTTTTTAAGAGGAAATGAGAGGAGAAAATTGGGGGGCTGCACTTGGGGAGGGCTCGGCCAGAAATGGGGAAGGATGGGAGTGAAGTGTGTGGGTGTGGGGAGAAAAGTCAAGTCAAAGAAAGTCCAAGTCAACCCAACCAATACTTATATATATTACCCTTTCTTCTCATTTATTTTCATTTCTTTTCTTTTAGCCATTCAAGTGGGAAAATGAGGGGGCACTTGGGGCTGCTGATTTGGAGAGGGGAGAGAGGGTGTGGGTGAGTGTGGGTGAGGGAAAAAGATAAATGTATTACCCCAATTCTCATTAACACTAATTTCACCGAAAAAAGCTTTTTTCTTCGATATTTTCTAAACCGTTTTGGCAAACCATTTCATTTCAAAAACCATATGATAAATTTTTTTTAATGTGTTATGATACACAAAATTTGTTTCAACTCATTCCAATTTGTAATTTTCCCTAATTAAATGTATTAGTGACGGCTTAAAATAATATTAAAATTATTAATTTCGGAAAATTTTTCAGAAAATTTGAAATTTCACCAGTTACTCAATAAACACCAAATACTAGCAAATTCATAGCTAGAATATGTATATTTAATTTTATAATAAAGATATTTGTATTTTGACTTTTTACAGAAAACCCCCTTATTTTACCGTTTTTTCGAAATTTCTCCGAAACGATTTTCAAAACGTTACATGGACTTCCTAAAAGAGAATGGGATTCTCTCTCAGCTGACTCCTCCATATACACCACAGCACAACGGTGTATCAGAACGGAGGAACCGCACCATATTAGATATGGTGCGCTCTATGATGAGCACAGCTGAGTTACCTATTTCCTTCTGGGGATATGCACTGGAAACTGCTGCAGACCTATTGAATATGGTTCCCACCAAATCCATGCCAACCACACCATATGAGATATGGAAAGGAAAGAGACCATGTCTTAATTATGTTAAGATATGGGGTTGTCCGGCATATGTAAAAACGCATAATCCGGACAAACTCGCGGCAAGGTCCATTCTGTGTAAGTTTATTGGATATCCCAAACATTCGCGCGGGTATATCTTCTACCACACCGAGGAATGAAAGGTGTTTATTTCTCGGCATGCCACCATTTTAGAAAAGGAATTTCTTGAAAAAGAGATTAGTGGTCATGAGGTAGAACTGGAAGAGGTTCCAGCTACAAAAGCTGCAACAGAAGATCTGGTGGAACCAGAAGATTCCATAGTTCCCAATGAACCCCAGCCACTCCGTCGATCTAGTAGGGTTCCTCGCCAACCTGAGAGATACTACGGTTTTCTCATGGATGGTGGCAGCGAGGATTGCATCATGGAGGCTGATTACCAAACTAGCTTCGAGCAGGCCATCACGAGTGGGGACTCAGTGAAATGGCTTGATGCTATGCGGTCCGAGATGGAATCCATGTACACCAACAAAGTATGGACTTTGGAAGCCGCACCTGAAGGGGTAAAACCCATTGGGAGCAAGTGGATCTTCAAGAAAAAACTTGGTTTAGATGGGAAAGTGGAGACTTTCAAAGCTAGACTTGTTGCAAAGGGTTTTCGTCAAAGACCTGGTGTGGACTATGACGAAACCTTTTCACCAGTGGCTATGCTTAAATCCATCCGGATCATGCTTGCCATCGCTGCATATCATGATTACGAAATCTGGCAAATGGATGTTAAGACCGCCTTTCTAAACGGTGATTTAGAAGAGGGCATGTACATGACTCAGCCAGAGGGCTTCGTAGATAGTGGGAGCAGCGGGAAGGTGTGCAAGCTGCTTAAATCCATTTATGGATTAAAGCAAGCATCGCGGAGTTGGAACATCTGCTTTGACGTCGTTATCAAAGAGTTTGATTTCGTCAAAAACCCAGATGAACCTTGTATCTACAAGAAGGTGGCAGAGAGTAAGGTTGTCTTCCTCGTATTGTACGTGGACGATATACTCTTGATAGGAAATGACATTCCTATGCTGCAATCGGTCAAGCTCTTCTTATCACAAAGATTCTCAATGAAAGATCTTGGTGATGCCTCCTGCATATTGGGAATCAGGATCTATAGAGATAGATCCAAACGGATATTGGGATTGTCCCAGTCCAGGTACATTGACACCATACTAAAGAGGTTTAGTATGGAAGAATCCAAGCGTGGGAACTTGCCCACGATCTCTGGAGTCACTCTCTCCAAAGAGATGTCTCCCAAGACTGATTTGGAGAGAGCTCGCATGCAAGGGATACCCTATGCTTCGGCTGTAGGCTCTATCATGTATGCGACGATATGTACCAGACCCGATGTAGCATACTCACTAAGTGTAGTAAGCAGGTATCAAGCTGATCCTGGAGAGAGTCACTGGACAGCTGTGAAGAGCATTCTCAAGTACTTACGAAGGACTAAAGAGATGCTCTTGGTGTATGGTAACGGAGAACTCCAAGTGGAGTCCTTTACCGATTCGAGCTTCCAGAATGATAAGGACGACTCTAAGTCGCAGTCGGGATTTGTCTTTACCATTTACGGAGGGGCGGTTAGCTGGAAGAGTTCCAAGCAGGAAACTGTGGCAGACTCGACGATGGAGGCTGAACACATCGCTGCCAACGATGCTGCCAAAGAGGCTGTCTGGATCAAGAAGTTCATTACTGAACTTGGAGTGGTTCCATCCGTTGAGCATCCAATACCTTTGTATTGCGATAACAATAGAGCGGTGGCTTTGGCCAAGGAACCCAGGTCCCATCAGCGATCCAGGCATATTCTGAGGCGGTATCACCTGATCCGGGAGATAGTTGATCGCCGGGAGATCGAGGTCAGGAGGATTGACACGAAGAATAACACAGCGGATCCACTCACGAAGGCCATTCCCCAGATACAGTTTGAGAGACTCTTCAGGATGCTCGGTATGCGATACTACAGTAGCTGGCCCTAGTGCAAGTGGGAGATTGTTAGTTGTATGTATGCCCTAGAGGCCAGTATTGTACAGATGATGTATTTAATATTGGATGCTTGGACATATATAGAGATGACTTTTTGATCGATATGATAGTATGCTATCTGGTTGCTCTTTATCTTAACATATATACTAGTCTCTTTAAACTGTCTTATAGTTACATGTTGGTAAAGCCCTTAGGATGTGTACTTGACTACCTGGACTATGATGCAGATCATACTAGTAGGGACATGGTAGTCCATAAGTACATCCTTCAAGGTCCTTAGTCGTGGGTGTATCGAGACGGGGCATCGATATACCAGTATAGACTAGCGTATACGCTTCTCGACCCATGAGATGGGCGATGGATGATCCCATATCCATTGGTGTTTGACATCAGAGATGGTATACGGGTGCTCAGTGGAGACTGGGTACACTGGACGGACTCGCCGAGAACTCCCAGATGGTATTATACCTCTCGTCAGATGGCAGTTCTCAGGTGACACTTGTACAGGTTAGTCTGTAGACCCGAGATCGTCAGAGAGTCTTGTGTGATTCCCACTGTGCTTTGATCTCCACCTTACCACGTCCATGAGGGCGTGCAAAACAGTGGTTTTTGGGTACAGTCCCGAGTCACATGGAGGCAATGAGCGATAGGAGAGGTTTCGTCTCTCCCGGTATTGGGGGTTGATGTTGTACTGTGCTCGATTGGCCGTAACAGGGAAGTCCCTGGCCAGGGCTGATTCATAGATTTGCTGGTAAGTGTTACCAGTAGTTTCTCAACCCATTATGAGCCTCACATCGGCACGACTTATCGATTATTGGGGTCTGACGTTTACCACCCCTAGACTTGATATGCGACATATCAGACGAGGAGACCAGACTGTACGGGAAGTGTTGCCGATCGGCTCGACAGGAGTTGTAGCAGGTTGGCTTGTTCTCTTCTGATCGTTCAATACCTGGGTGACCATTACGTTTAGCTGACCGCTTGCGGCTTGGGGGTGCTTGATATGATCATCACCCACTGCCAGCGTATTGACGAGTCTCAGAGTCCCACAATGGAGTTTCCTAGTCCAGGCGAAACGTGGTGGTGCGCGTATGCGATATGCGCATGGACCCGATTAAAATGCGCGTATAGGATACCGTATATTGGTCGGGCGGCTTGCTTTTGGTAGGGGTAATACGTGATATGGCCGGATTGATAAATCAAGTGTTGATTTATCATTTAACCATTAGCTTCTCACTTGAAATCCTTTCTTGAGTATTTTGGATGTATGCATGCATGTATAGTTTCTTTATTGATTCATGCACATATGGATATACATATACACATACATACATACATACATCCTTCATGGTTGTACATACATGAAAATGGTGGCAATATAAGACTCACACCATGGTTTTATTTATGGATTAAATTGCATTTGATTTAAATACAAAAAGGAAAAAGGCAAATGGTCATTATTGAATTGTTTCTACACTCTTCTCTTGACCTAACCATTCTCACCCACCTTTTGACCATGGGTTACTTTTCCTTTTGTGCTTTTAACTCAAGTTTAATAATATCCTAACCATGGTTTGATATGAGAAGAGGAAAATATATATTGATATTTTTTCTATTTTCTTTTGTGAGTTGAACTTATCATCTTCTCAAATTGCCATCATCTTCATCTTCCTCTCTCATTTTGCTCTCTAGTTCTTTGTAGTGAGCAATATACTCATCAAGATTGGATTTTGAAGTGAGAAAGAGAACCACAACACCATTCTACACAAGTCTAGCCCACTTGTTTGGAGTGTTAGCTTGATTTCGTTCACTTGATCGGATAAAGTTGCAAGCTTGGACAAAGCAGACTCCGGGTGGATCATCGGTGACATCGAGGAGTTCAAGCGGAGCTTTTTCAAACCCTAAGTAGCCAAGGAGTCTAGCGTAGGGAGCTACAAAGGTTGTACTCTCTAAAACCTAGCTTTCCTTTCATATGATGATGTGAAAAATTTGAAACCCTAATCTTTCTAGGATCGATCCGATGTTTGTTAACTTAGCACCCTAAAGACTCCACCTTTGGTTCATGTGATGCTTCCAAACCCTTCATGAGGTGCTACGCTAACCCTACATGATAGTCTTCTTCCAAACCTTAGGCTGGTGCCGAAAGGTAGGGAATGAAGAAAACAAATTAGCGTAAAAGAGGTGTACAGAAGGTAATAAGTAAAGGCATAATAAAGGGATTGCAGAGAGGGCAGGCAAGTATATGGTTACTGTCGTGAATCAGGATAATGGAAGAGGCGTTACTAGGAATACCAGTTAACCCTTTTGAAACATTTTCATGTTTCAGTTTTACTGTGCGATGTTAATTGATAACTGTTTTCCCAATTGGAATCTAACTCCAGGTACCACATCAGTTTCTCACATCTGTATATTATTACGGATGGTGAGTGGGAGTAAGATATTGGGAATTGGGTGATTTGATCCTCATTATATCGGAATTTGTTGTAATTGGTGATATTTGAGGAAATCATCTGGATTTTTCCGGATGGCAAATATTTGGTTTTGATTATCCGTTGTTATGTACCGATTTCAAACTGATATATCTGTACATTTATTTTATAAAGTGAGATATAACTTTTTGATATTATGTCTGTGACATTTACCTATATCAGCTGGTGATTAGGTAAGGTGCATTCAAAAGCGGTGTAATACTTCTTAACCATAATACAGTTTTTCAACCTACGACGCACAGGGTTTGAGTTATTGAGCTCAGGGGACTTATAAAAAGTATTGTATGTTTTCTAGTGTCCATTACGACAATGGGGTTGGTACTCATACTATATTCTGTATACTTATGACTTCTCCAGTTCTGGACATGTATTTCGTTGAAATGCAAGGTCCAGATATTCAGAAGTTATAGGTATAAGAATAAAGTAGAGAACCATTTGTTGTAAGTATCAGGATTCTTGGAGGAAGTCGAAGTTATAGATACTTGTGTTTGGTATTCAGTTAATAGTAATGGTTTTGAGAACTTGCTTCTCTTTCAGGATACTCTTATATGGATGCACTCCTAGATGAGTAATGCCAATTGTCCTCTTTCCATTTGGTTGATATGCACTGGAGACAGCTGCATGATTTTGAATCTAGTTCAAATTAGATTAGTGCTTTTGTTTCTATATTAGATATATATAGAATCAATTTATATCTTAACGATGTTAAGGTAAAGGGAGTTGTCCGGCTGATGCTTAAAACCAAAATCCGGATAAACTCATGGTACGTTTCAGTAATGGTTGTTTGTGGTTTATCCCAGGCTTTGACGAGGGTTAATTTTCTACCATCAGAAAGATCAATATTTATATTGTTCTTGACTCGCCACAGTTTTAATAAAATGGATTTTTTCAGAAAACAGAAGTGGGAGTATGGTAGAACTGGAAGTTATTCCAGAACTACAAACGATTACTGGAAATTTAACAAAACCTAAGGATTCAATTGGATTTGATGTTTTGTTAGCCACTCCGCAGATTTGGTGGGTAACCTCAGGCACCGGAGAGGTACTTCGATCTTCTTAGAGAAGGTGACAGGGAGGTTCTTTTTTACCCAGACTTGTCATTGCTGCTGTTCTAGACTATAAGACCCGGCAGGAGGATGGGTATACCGTCATTCTAAACTAGCTTTAGAAGTGCACGTGTATATGACTGTTCCAGAGGGTTGTTGTAATCAGTGTGAGCAACGGAAGCATAGTAGGCAAGTAGCTTATGTCTATTTATAGACCAAAGAAGGTATAGCGGAAATAGATCATCTATTTTTAATGTGACAGTCATACGCTTTGACCTCATCAGAATAGGAGATGGATCTGGTAAGAAGGTAGTAGAGAGTGATGTCCATGTATTGGGATGACATGCACTTGATATGAAGAGATATTCCTATACTACGATCGGTTGTACTATGGTTGTCACAAAGTTGTTTCTCCACACAGGATATGTTAGTGTTTATGCCCTAGAAGGCCATTACTGTATCATACTAGTTTGTATATTACTTAATGGAAGCTTGGGATATTCACATGTATATAACAGTCTTGCTAAAACATGGTAGTATGCTACTTGGTTTTTCTATCTTAATATATTAGTATACGTATTGATAGAGCTCTTAGGATCTTGCTTGACTACCAGTGTTGTGATGGCAGTCACACTAGTGGGGGCTGGGTAGTCTACAAGCGCATCCTTATTCAGGTCCCTAGTCGTTGGATTATCGAGACAGGGCATCGATACTCCGGAGTAGACTGGTGTGTACGCTTCTCATCCCAGTTGGGGAGATGGTCTGTCCCACAGCCGTCAGTACGTCGTACTGGAGATAGTATGCAGGTGCTTGTTAGGTTACGGGTACACCGGACAGGACTCATAGAGAACTGTTGGTTGGTTTTATACCAGTCGTCAGTGAGCAGTTCCCAGGTGATATGAGTACAGCATAGTCCGCAGACTTGACACTGCTACTTCGCCTCGAGTGTGTCCCACTGTTCTTAGATTGCTACCCTACCACGGCTCAAAGGAGTCGTGCAAATAGGTAGCAGTTGGGTGCAGTCCCGAGCACTTGGAGGTAGTGGCGGTTAGACAGGATTCGTCTCTCCCGGTATTGGGGGTTGATATCGCGCTGTGTCAGAGAGCCATTACGTAAAGTCCCTGGCCAGGGCAAGCGAGATTTGCTGGTAGGTTCCAGTAGTTTCTCAGGGTGTAATGGGCTTCGCTTCGACACGACTTATACCGCTATTAGGGGACTGACGCTTGCCGCCCCCCTAGGCCCGATATGCGATAGTCTTAGACGAACGGACCGGACTGTATGGAGATTGTCACAGCAGGCTCAGTAGGAGTTCGGATGGGTTTCCTCATCGGCCTTCTTATCGACATCTACCTGGGGACCGTTACGTACAGCTAGTGCCGCTTGCGGTCTGTGGTTAAACCCACTGCCAGCGTAGTAGTCGAGTCTCTAGAGTCCCACGCAGTGAGTTTCCCTACTCCAGGCGAAATGATATAGAGGTCGTATGGTTTTACGACAAGGGTTCGGACGCATACGTGTGTTTACGCACGTACGACTTTCGGACAGTTTTTACTAGTCGGCTTTGGTTTAAGCCAGTTACTAGTATCCGGTTATTGGATTTATACAGTCTAAAGTTTTTCCGCGTTTTCGCGGATAGGAGGGGCGTTCTCGTAATTGCGCGAGAAGCTTCTAGAAGATGGTGACTAAGGAGATTAAGGTGGCATATATATTGAATGAGATTAGTGAGTCATATGAGTGATTCATCCATGTCATTAATGCATCATAAATGCTTAATGACTCATGGTAATGAATCACCATTAGATATTTATGAAGCATGATTATTCATCATTTGTTTTTCTTTTATTGATAAATCTTAATGCTTCATATATATTATGATAACTCATTTTATCATATCAATCATTCTTCTCACTTTCTCTCTCCTCAAGCTTCCTCTCTTCAAACCCTAATCCTCCCCTCTCATGTGTTGAGTACAAGGATTAGTTAGACTACTTAATCCAAAACCCTCACTCTATATCATCTAGGTACTTTGATTAGCACTTAAAGAAACCTAGTTGCCTCAAGTTTAGAGGCAAAGCTTGGAGTAAAGCTCTCGTGGTGGATCGTCTACTACTTGGAGAAGGCCGAGGAGGAGGTGGAGCTCGTAAAGACGAAGGACACGGTTCTTTAGGTATAATCCCTTTTAATAGTAGTTGTTAACTTCTATGTTTGATGTTAGTTATCGTTTAGCTTCGATTCTTGCGGTTAGTCGATGTTTAAGCAAAGAACAATATCGTTTTTCATATTTCCGCCTCCCCGCAAGTCGTGGGGTGTTGTACATCGACTTACAGTGGTATCAGAGCCTCGCTAAACAATAAATAACTAAATTGCAAATTTGTATGAATTTCGAACGGAAAAAACGAAATCGGAAAAGCCCGAAATCATAGGTTTCTGTCGATTTTTAAATGAAGTCCAAAAATTTTTCAGGGATGTTCAGAAAGCTTGAAAAGACAGTAGAAGAACACCCAAGAAAATTGGGCCCCTGAATCGCCTAAAGCGCCGCGGAACGGCGGCGGATACCACCGATCCGCCGCGATTCCGCCGCCGAGTTGCCGATTCAGGAACCCAATTTTTCTGTGTTGGTTCTCTGGGATATTTGGTATTTTCTGGAATTTTTAATTTTTGCTCAGATTTCAGATTTACAGAGAAGTATTGGAGAAAAATTAAAAGTGTTTAATCGAACGAAATTATACAGTATTTGCTTGTTGGATTATATCTGTGTTTGTATTTTGTGTTCGTAAAGCTCCCCTAACTGCTAGTAAGTCGGTTGGCAGGGGGTCGCACATATCTGTAATGGATTTTATCTGTTTGTGTATATGAACTGTGTTGAACTGTTGTGATGTATAGCCGTGGTTATGTGATGGGTTATTATTTAATTCATTTGATGTAAATGTAATTTTTTGTAATATTATTTTGCGGGGCACATCTAGGTTGCGGTTGTAGCCACCGTTGTATTATTTCATTTTACTGTTTTTGCTCCAAGGACAGACCCAAGGTGGGGTGCACAAACTGCCGGGTGGGTAGTTTGCCGTACCCGTTGGGGTCTTGGGTGGGGTAATGGCTATTCATCACAACTGTGTAATCCGTCTTTTGTTGCAGGCTCAAAACAAACACGGATTGCTTGCAATTCCAATTAAGTTCATCTGTGATCTGGAATGAATATCATTGCGTCAGACGAATGTAAAATATCTATATATATGATAGCTATTTAGACGTCACTTATGTTTTACACCCGGGCTAGCCCAGCCCCCGCTCTGTCGTTAGTTAAGTAAGCTAACGGGTGATGACGGGACCCCGTGGCGAATGCGGATGGCATAAGAGGACGTTGTATTTTCGTTGTTTTCTGCAATGATAGGTTAATGATGGGACGCATTATTTATAATGCAAAGAAAATAAACCAATAGTTTAATCGTTGGAACAATTTAAAAGAAACCACTCGGTTAATTTTAAAAAACAGATATTTTTAAATATGGAGCTTTAACCACTCCTTTTAAAAGCTATCAGGTTCCTTCGGTTATATCAAGTTCACTACATTCACGGTTTCGCCAAAACCAGTCGTAGCCCTCCGTCATTTCTTATGAATGGTCAGTAGTATTCAAGCTATGTTTGTTGGCTTTCGTCAAGGCATAGTGTTTGGTAGCTGCTGGGGTATTCATTTGTTGCATAGATAGATGAGTTGGTTTGGGACAGTCGTATAACCTTGTTGGCTTTTGTCAAGGGTATATACGGGTGGGTTCAAATTAACAAGATAATGATGGTCAGAACTTGACATGTGTTTTATGATTTGTTGGCTTTCGTCAAGGTCATAAGAACATGGGGCAAAAATATATATCGGGAATTTCTAAAGAAACTGAAATTTGCAAAGAGTTGCATACCATTTGGAGTTTGATGAATGTTGGTAGAATTCCTTCAACATTATCATACAATGATATTTGGATCCCGATCCTACTGTGAGTATATGCTACTTATCAGGATATTCGTCACTTAACGATCAATGCTATAAACCAAGTAGGTGTCAAGAAAGGTGTCAGCGGAGTTACGCCCCTATAGAAAAGAGGTTATTTAATTAAGGAACTTCGCGAAAGCGTTGGAAAACCTTCCTCGAAGTACCGACACTAGCCTGGCTGAACGGTTAAGCAAGTATTGTACAAGTGAGAATGGTCCTGGCTAATTATTCTTTTATGGTTTGAGGAAGGATTCGAGAAACAGTGGGAGCCATCCAGTTTAGATAAATTAAAAACCAATCTAAACTTGCAAGAGCATCATGCTAAAGTGTTTTCTTCTCTCTCTCTCATTGCAGCGACTTTGTAACCATGACTAGGTAACATCTAGATAACAAGTTGACTGAATCTAACTTATATGACTGGCAAAGGTCTGTCCAGATGACCATTGCCTATGACAAGCTGGACCACCCTATTACTACTCAAGATCCCGCCGTCCCAGGTCCAGTTTCCACCGTCGCGGATATGGATATCCATCAGACAATGGAAAAGAATAAAGCGAAAGCCAAGTGCCTCGTGTTGGCTTCAGTTGATGGTATAAACCAGAAGCAGCACGAGAAGATGGACTCAGTTTCCATCTTTCTCCATAACAAAGATTTATATGGAGAGCAATCTCATATCACAAGATATGAGGCCTCGAACGAATTAATTCAAGCGAGGTCGGCTGACGGGTCATCAGTAAGGGACGACGTTCTTACGATGACTAGCTATATTGATGAGCTCAAGGACCTGGAGACCACGTTGGGAAACAGGTGATATGCTGACTTATTTCCACAGTCCCTACCCTCTACTTATACCCTTAAAGAAACCAGGGAGACACAAGCTCTGCTTAATGGGGGACCTTCTTCTTTTACATCCAGGGCGAAAGCAAAGGATGAAAAGAAGAAGACCTCTACAAAGCCGATATACAGTGTCAGTAAAGTAGAAGGAAAGGAAAGAGCAAAAGTTTCGGGACTTGTTGTAGGCACGGAGGGATGGTCCTATTGTTATGGGAACGGACATTGGCAGAAAGATTGCAAGGCTTTGGAAGCCAGTAACCAGGATACGCAGCATGTTGTGGCTTCAGCCTCAAGTGTGTTTGTAATTAAGAACTGTTTGTCAATTAACTCTACTTCCTGGGTACTAAATACCGGAGCAGGATCTCATATCTGTAATTCGTTACATGCTTTGAGAAACCGTAAAGTTATAAGGATAGGTGATTTGTCTCTCAGAGTAGCAAACGGAATGAGCATGGACGCTGAATCCGTGGGAGAATATCGCCTAGGTTTGACAAGTGGGCAGATATTGATTCTGCGTAACTGTCTGTATGTACCTAGTTTGACTTGTAATATCATATCAGTGTCCTCACTTTCAAGAGAGGGATATGACTTTCCATTCGTAAGCGATGTAGTTCACATCCACCTAAATCAAGTTCTGATTGGGTCCGGTACATTAGATGACGGTATATACGTATTGAATCAAGCTCAGGTTTTCAATGTCCAGAACACACTTAAAAGAAAGTCTCCAGAAATGAATCAGGCTTTCTTATGGCATTGTAGACTAGGTCACATCAATGAAACACGATTAACAAAGTTACATAGAGAAGGATATTTGAATCCGTTTGAATATCAATCTTATGCCACTTGTGAATCTTGTCTCATGGGAAAGATGACAAAGACTCCGTTTACTGGACACGGAGTAAGAGCGAGCGAGCTCTTAGGACTCGTACACAGTGACGTGTGCGGTCCGATGTCTACACATGCGCGATGTGGTTATTCCTACTTCATTACTTTTACGGATGATTTCTCTAGGTATGGACATATCTTCTTGATGAAGCATAAATCCGAGGCCTTTGAGAAATTCCAAGAATACAAGAATGAAGTGGAAAACCAAACAGGCAAAAGTATTAAGACACTGAGATCTGATCGAGGTGGTGAATACTTAAGTACCGAGTTCCTGGGTTACTTAAAAGAGAAAGGAATTCTCTCTCAGCTTACTCCTCCATACACACCACAACACAACGGTGTATCGGAAAGGAGGAATCGAACCCTATTAGATATGGTTCGTTCCATGATGAGTAAGGCTGAGTTACCGCGATCATTCTGGGGTTATGAGCTACAATCAGCGGCATATCTTTTGAACAAAGTTCCAACCAAGACTGTGCCTACCACGCCATATCAGTTGTGGAGTGGGAAGAAACCTTATCTTCAGTACCTGAAGACATGAGGATGTCCAGCTTTTGTAAAAAAGCAGCATCCGGACAAGCTCGAGGCATGCTCAGTAGAGTGTAAGTTTGTAGGATATCCAAAGAACTCCATGGGATATTGCTTCTACTACGCAGAGGAACAAAATGTTTTGTTTCTCGTCATACCCGCTTCATAGAAACTGAATTTTTAGAAAATCAGAAGAGTGGGAGCGCAGTAGAACTGGAAGAAATTCCAGAACCACAAGCTGTTACTGAAAGTTTGGTAGAACAAGAAGTTTCAGAAGAAAGGGACATGCCAGCGCCTATCCGCCGAAGTAGCAGGCAGTCTCATCCGCCCGAGAGATACTACGGTTTTCTCATAGACGGGGATCGAGAAGATTGCGTCATTGATAATGACGACCCGACTAGCTTCCAACAAGCCATTCAGAGCGGCGACTCGGTAAAATGGCTGGATGCAATGCGGACCGAAATGGAGTCCATGTACACTAACAAAGTATGGACTTTGGATACTGCTCCAGATGGGGTAAAATCCGTAGGATGCAAGTGGATCTTCAGAAAGAAAATTAGTGTAGATGGACAGGTTGAAACCTATAAAGCTAGACTTGTTGCAAAGGGTTTCCGTCAAAGACCTGGTTTGGACTATGACGAAAACTTTTCTCCAGTGGCTATGCTGAAATCCATTCGGGTCCTTCTTGCTATTGCTGCGTTCCACGATTATGAGATCTGGCAGATGGACGTAAAGATGGCCTTTCTAAATGGAAATTTAGAAGAGAGCGTCTATATGGATCAGCCAGAGGGATTCATTCAGA